>SJYT01015035.1:209514-230825 GCA_006410635.1 Cephalophus harveyi | reverse complement strand
TTAGAACTAACACCCAAAAAAGATGTCCTTTTCATTATAGGGGACTGGAATGCTAAAGTAGGAAGTCAAGAAACACCTGGAGTAACAGGCAAATTTGGCCTTGGAATGCGGAATGAAGCAGGGCAAAGACTAATAGAGTTTTGCCAAGAAAATGCACTGGTCATAGCAAACACCCTCTTCCAACAACACAAGAGAAGACTCTACACATGGACATCACCAGATGGTCAACACCGAAATCAGATTGATTATATTCTATGCAGCCAAAGATGGAGAAGCTCTATACAGTCAACAAAAACAAGACCAGGAGCTGACTGTGACTCAGATCATGAACTCCTTATTGCCAAATCAGACTCAAATTGAAGAAAGTAGGGAAAACCACTAGACCATTCAGGTATGACCTAAATCAAATCCCTTATGATTATACAGTGGAAGTGAGGAATAGATTTAAGGGCCTAAATCTGATAGATAGAGTGCCTGATGAACTCTGGAATGAGGTTCGTGACATTGTACGGGAGACAGGGATCAAGACCATCCCCATGGAAAAGAAATGCAAAAAAGCAAAATGGCTGTCTGGGGAGACCTTACAAATAGCTGTGAAAAGAAGAGAGGCAAAAAGCAAAGGCCTTACAAATCTCTTAATTTCTCTGTAAAAGGAAATTAGTGTTTAGTAGTAAATGTTTCAAAATCTTGTTTTATCTGGAAATGACCTAACTATTAAATAGACAACCCACTCCAGTGTTCTTGCCTGGAGAATCCCAGAGATGGCGAAGCCTGGTGGGCTGACATCTATGGGGTCGCACAGAGTCGGACACGACTGAAGCAACTTAGCAGCAGCATTCAATAGACTTAGCACATTTAGCACACTTGGCACAACCCTTAGAAATTTAAGCTATGCCAACCTGGAGAGACTATTTTAGACAGATATTTTAAAAGAATAATTAATCTTAATAGAGTTTATATAAAAGCTCATATCTCATTTACATTTTTTAGAAGTTTCTTCACTCAAGGTAATTTCCTTGTTGACAAACTTGTAACAGATATAATATTTAACTTATATTAAACCTAGGTACAATGAAAATATTCTACTTAATGTTAATTACTCTAAGACATGTCTATATTAGATAGGTCAACAAACAAACATTAATATGAGGTATTTAATACTGAATATTTCCCAGTTCACATGAACCTGGAATTTATTGTTTAATTTAGAATTATTTGATTTGTAAGTGCTTACCATTTTTTAAGCCAAATAAATAGAGCTCATTTACATATTAATCTCAAAAATATTACCCAGAGACAAAGACATACCAAGACATATTTAGAGAGACACAGTGCAAGATCTAGCTTCAAGTCTTTTTCCCCTTTTCCCTTAGTCTCAGGAGTTAGAGATGGTCTAGATAAGTGTTCCTGAGAGCCCTGGTCCCAAGACACAGGGAAAGAAAATCAAGTTCTAACAAAATGGTGGCAGGTCTAAACCAAATGGTGGCCAGACAAAGCAAAATGGTCATCAAAAATCACAACACAGAACACAGAGCTAAAACACACACATATAAACCTGGCAGTCCTCATCAGACACTCCCTTAAATACAAGAATGCAGTCTCTCAGAAAACCTCCTACAGAGACACAGAACTTCAGATAAAGGAAAATATCTCAGGTCTTCAAAGATTTCAAAGGCAGGAAAGGAAGCCAGGTTGAAGAAGGGGGAGGAGGCAGGAGGGGGGGGGAAAGGGGTGGCCTTACAGACGTCTCCTGCCACCTACAGATATCCAGGCATTATGAGACTTTTCCCTGGGCCTCCAGAGAAGGGAGGACTGGAACTCTGCCCTACCAGAAATCAGACTAGACTAGAACTAGAATTCGAGTTCTCTGCCAAGAGGAGGTGATCAATCTCCAATCCTCAGCTCAGGCTGAGGGCCCTTCGACCAGATTCCTGCATCCAGGACAGGAGGACTAGAAAAACAGGGAAGGATAGGAAGGGTTAAGGAGAGGAAAGAGAGAGGGAAGGGGAGAGAGGTCAATAAAGTCTCTTGTTCCTTACTGATTGGGGCACTCTGGCCAGATGTCTGTGTCAGGAGGAGACCAGGGACAAAAGGGTCCCAGTTGCGGCCACTGGGTCTGGTCCATTGGCAGGCAAGCTGGCCCCTGAGTACCCAGAGTGGTCAGGATGTCAGTCTCCATGAAGAAGAGTCCCGCCAGAGTCTCCATTTGTTGCAGGAAGGCGGACCCCTTCCAGGGCCCGAAACTGGGCTCTTGTCTAACACTTGGAAATGAATTGCCCGAGGAGACACATCTGCTGACAAAACAAGAGATTTTATTGGGAAAGGGCACCTGGGTGGAGAGCAGTAGGGTAAGGGAACCCAGGACAACTGTTCTGCCACGTGGCTCGCAGTCTCGGGTTTTATGGTGATGGGATTAGTTTCTGGCTGGTCTTTGGCCAATCATTCTAATTCAGAGTCTTTCCTGGTGGCGCACGCATTGCTCAGCCAAGATGGATGCTAGTGAAACGGATTCTGGGAAGTGGACGGACATGCAGTGTCTCCTTTAGACTTTTCCCGAACTCTTCGGGTTGGCGGTGGCTTATTAGTTCTGTATTCCTTATCAGGATCTTCCATCATAAATCAGCTCATGCAAATGGTTACTATGGTGTCTGGCCAGAGTGGGTGGTTTCAATCAGTGTGCTTCCCCTAACACTTGGAACCTTCTGCTGCAAGCACCTCCTTTGGTTGAGTGTGTCAAAATCCCTGCTGTGTGAGGCCATGTTCCCCCTGTGGACCATCCGTGAGGTAAGACGTGCACACCGTCGGGGGCAGCGAGCATCACAGAGTGCTTACCTTTCCTGTCTGGTCTAAACCCCATCTCAGTGTTGACTGCCCAGACTTGAATTGGTTAGCCTTCCTCTTCTGTCTGTGGACTAGAGGTTGGGTGTAACTGCTTCTCAGATTGTTGTAAACACTACGGGTAGGATTGCAACTTAGAACAAACCTGACAACCCACTTCAGTGTTCTTGCCTGGAGAATCCCAGGTAGGCTTCTGTCTATGGGGGTTGCACAGAGTCGGACACGACTGAAGAGACTCAGCAGCAGACGCATAATCAACTCCTACCTGCAAATTATAATCATTGTCATGAACCTCAGAATGGGAAAAAGGCATTCTCCCAGTCTCCGGTGGGGTCTTTTCCAGAGACTGAGACTTGGCAACTAATCAGAACCTCCCAACCAGCCCTCATGTCTTGTATTTGGTGTGTAGACGTGTGTCTTTTCAGCTCTGAGGGACCCTGGCTCTTCTCACTATACCACGAGTGACCTCCCCTCCTTAGTAAGATCATTCTCAACATTCAGTCAGTAGACCAAGGTCTCTGAAGCACTAAAGTTCTGTTGGTTCTGAGTCACCTCCTCCTTGTTAGCCAATGGCATAGCTCAGCTAGTTGGAAAGATCCAGGGCAAATTCTACGTTTCTCTTACATTTTATTATTTAAATCTGAGTAAATATTAAAGGTTGATCCTCGCAGACATAAACAACAAACCTCAAGCCCTCCGGTGAGCCAGTGAGCCCTGAGGGAGCTCAGGAAGGAAAGAACAGCAGCCGTCTAGCAGCCACCAGGCTAAAGTGAGCCCAGCTAGAGCTCAGGACACGAGGACACAGGATGCTGGTCAGAGAGCAGAGGCGCATCTCGAAGAAATGGCTCCAGACAGCCCGGCTCTTGGGTCTTCCCTACGGAGAAAAGCTCTAAATTCCTTAGCATGAGATGTCTGGTTCTCTTTAATTTATAGTAATCTTTTGATGGTCAGACTACCAGCCCTTTGCTGTAAAACTTCTATAAAACCTGGCCCCTCTTCTCCCCGAACCTCTGCAGAGCAGTTCTCTCAGGGTCAGTAGAGATGCTGCCTCTGGGCTTGAAGCCCTAAAAATTCCCACCAAATGAAACATAACTCTCAAGTTTTAGGTTGTGGCTTTTTTTTTTTTTTCAGTCGACCCTACACCTCTGCCCTGTATCGACCAGTCCTTCTTCCCACTTGCTCCCATTGTGCCTCACAGAGCCCCGTTGCATGATAGGCACACTCAATACTGAATGCCAGCCCGACGGGGGGAGAGTGCACAAGTGCAATGGCTTGTTTTGATAGATAATGTGATTTCATGCAGACTCTTACAGTAAATATTCCAAAGTTAGGATATTAGTGGGTTTTAATCATTTAATTTTATTCCCAGATAGTGGAAAATGAAGAAAAAATGGACAACCATGCAGTTTGATCGGTGGCTTGTCTAGAATGTATCACTAAATGAATATGTTAGGAGAATGCACCACAGTACAAACAATACTGAAGCTTTCTGGGAGAAGGCAGCCTCTGATCACAGGTGGAAGTGGCCGCCTTTGCCCCAGAATTGTATGGAACTGCTGCCATCCGGTGGCTCAGGACAGCTGAAACAGTCACTTTTAGGATTTAGTGTGCTTTCAGAAAAATCGAACCATAGTCACAAACTGGGTGGCCTTAATTTACTTTTCCAAGAATGTGAACTTATAATGTATCAAAGGATATCCTAAAATTCACACATATATTGACTATACATGCAATTTGCTAATGTTGGAGAAGGTACTTAGGGTGTTTCTGTGGACTCAAGAACACAGTTATGAAACCCCTATTATCACAAAACAGCTTAAAACATATTATAAGAAATGACATTTGATGCAATGTATTGAAATGTCTTTAATATAAAGTATTCTGCTCATTGGGTGCTTAATGTTTTATTTTTTTTTAATTTAAAGTTTTTTTTTAATGTGAACCATTTTTAAAGTCTTTATTGAATTTGTTACAATATTGCTCCTGTTTTATGTTTTTTGGTTGTTTTTTTTTTTTTGACCCACAGCTCCTGCTTTGAAACTCAAAGTCTTAACCATTGGATGGCCCGCCTCAACATGATTTAAACCTTATGGTTAAATATTGTGAAGTATAACAGGATTCGTCAAGCACAGTCCTCGTCCTTGTTTGCCGGGAGCCAGCGTAAGGAATCCTGCCCATGGCAAAGGTCATGAGGAAGGAAGCCTGACAAAACACAAGGGCGTGATCAGGCTTCAGGGGTTCCCCCTGGAATTTCCTGAGCATCCATCCCCCAAAACCAGAGTCTGCCTGCTTTTCTATGTTATGCTTTCCACCTACTCTTCTGACATTAACAGGGGGCTGTCCCCCCACCAACTTTTTCTGGAAAAAGGTAATTTAGAGCTTTTAGATAATAAATCTCCTGGGCATAATAAGAGTTTTTCAATCCAAAAACTCTCTGATGGCTTTCTAGCCTGCCTACCAGACTCTTAGAGCTGTGCATGTGATTGTTTGTGGCCTCCCAGCTGCGAGAGGCACAGGAAGCTTAAAACATCCTAGGAATGTAGGCGCTTCCGAGGAGTCAAAATCATTAGAATAGGACTGATTAAAGGTTTCATTTGTTGAGCTAATACTTGCTGCCAAATTTTCATATCTTTTATTTGTAGATATAGTTGGTATATAGAAAAAACAGGTAGTAGACCTGGTATTAGCAACATTAGATCTTTCAGTTAAGTACTTTCTTTGTTATAACCCATGGCACCTTTGTTCTACAGGAATGTAACTTTATTTAGTACTTTGAGGGTGATGCAGAGTAAAGAAAGAACTCTTCTAGGGAAAAAGAGTTTTTCTGGTTGATAGACATTCATCTATGAAGAGAGCCATAAAAGTGTTAACAGGCCTCTTGGCCAGAAGATAATGTAAACCACCTGAGACCTTTTGTATACCGGAAGGTATGCAAAAAGAAAGCCTGTTGAAACTCAAAGTCTTAACCATTGGATGGCCCGCCTCAACATGATTTAAACCTTATGGTTAAATATTGTGAAGTATAACAGGATTCGTCAAGCACAGTCCTCGTCCTTGTTTGCCGGGAGCCAGCGTAAGGAATCCTGCCCATGGCAAAGGTCATGAGGAAGGAAGCCTGACAAAACACAAGGGCGTGATCAGGCTTCAGGGGTTCCCCCTGGAATTTCCTGAGCATCCATCCCCCAAAACCAGAGTCTGCCTGCTTTTCTATGTTATGCTTTCCACCTACTCTTCTGACATTAACAGGGGGCTGTCCCCCCACCAACTTTTTCTGGAAAAAGGTAATTTAGAGCTTTTAGATAATAAATCTCCTGGGCATAATAAGAGTTTTTCAATCCAAAAACACTCTGATGGCTTTCTAGCCTGCCTACCAGACTCTTAGAGCTGTGCATGTGATTGTTTGTGGCCTCCCAGCCGCGAGAGGCACAGGAAGCTTAAAACATCCTAGGAATGTAGGCGCTTCCGAGGAGTCAAAATCATTAGAATAGGACTGATTAAAGGTTTCATTTGTTGAGCTAATACTTGCTGCCAAATTTTCATATCTTTTATTTGTAGATATAGTTGGTATATAGAAAAAACAGGTAGTAGACCTGGTATTAGCAACATTAGATCTTTCAGTTAAGTACTTTCTTTGTTATAACCCATGGCACCTTTGTTCTACAGGAATGTAACTTTATTTAGTACTTTGAGGGTGATGCAGAGTAAAGAAAGAACTCTTCTAGGGAAAAAGAGTTTTTCTGGTTGATAGACATTCATCTATGAAGAGAGCCATAAAAGTGTTAACAGGCCTCTTGGCCAGAAGATAATGTAAACCACCTGAGACCTTTTGTATACCGGAAGGTATGCAAAAAGAAAGCCTGGTCTCAGTGAGGGTCAGGACTGCTGCCCCTGCGTAACTCTGCATATTCCATTATTTCTTTATGTACAACTTGGGGTATATAAGCTGATTTTGAAAACAAAGTCTTGAATCTTGCACTGATGCTGGGCTCCCCCATGTCATTCTTTTCTCCCCTTTTCTGGCTGAATTCCCATCTGGAGCACGGAGGCTCGCCAAGTCTACTTACTTGCCCTGGCTTCTAAGATCCACGTGAGAGGGAGCCCAAGGTGGGGCACCCTCCGCTATTCAAGTGGGCACCGGTGGCCTAACGTAGATGGTGCAAACATCTTGTCTCGAGGTTTTATTAGTTTTCCACGTAAACCAAGTTATTCAGCCTCTTTTCTCCACTAATTTTCCTACTACACTATTCTTTCCTAATCTCTTTATATTTCTAACTAAATAGCCCTTTCCAAGACTCCGACTCCATCCCTGCTTCTAATTCCTTGGATCCACTGGGGCTGGACCCCAGCTCTTGTTGTTTAGAGAAGAGGGCTGGGAGCTGGGGCTCAGCCTGAGACCTCCCGAGGTGCTCAGGTGGGGTGCCCGGCACCCTCGGGAGGGACCTCTGCCATAGCAGGGGGCAGGCCCGGCAGGGCTCAGGAGAGCGGGGCGCAGGACCTGGGCCTTGGTCTCGGGGGTTGAGGGCGGGGCAACAGCAGATGTGCGGGGAAGATGCTGCGAGTGCAGCGGAGAAGCCTGGAGGGTTAGCGCATAGATAGGCTCCGCACCAGTGCAGGTAGGGAAGCTGTTGGGAGTAAAATCAGGAAGGCGGGGTGGGGTAAAGCAGAGAGAAGCCTGAGAAGACCCCCGGGGAGTTCAGGCTGCCAGAGGCTTCTGGGGTGAGACGGGGGTTCATCTGGACAGAGAGGAGCAGGGTCACAAACTGAACGGTCGCAGGAGGCAGCCCTGGTCAGTAGGGAAGACTTTTGCCGTTGTGTTCAGCAGTTTCCACAGGCGAGGTGATGTTCTTGGTGGAAAGAAAGAGAAGGAGTAAGCGGCCTGTGCTGCCCTCCAGGGCTCACCTCCCCAGGCAGAGGTGTGATAGATCAGCTACAGGACGGCACAGGAGCAGACGGGGGGCAGGGGCCGGAGAGGGGCCCCTGGGTTCATCTGGGGACGCTGGGGCCCCTGATGAGGGCGGGAGCTGGACAAGGCGGTGGAGACAGAGCAGGAGCATTTCTGGCACAGGGGCTGTGGGAAAGCACTGCAGAAAGGGCCCAGGGCCCGGATAGCACCCTGCAGTCCTCAAGGGCGAGCTTGCAAAATAGCCTTGGCTGCTTGTTGGTTGTCACCGTGCCAGCCTGCTCCACCGCTTCTGCTCCACAGATGGGATCAAACAGGCGGCAGCTGTGGATGTTCTCTGGCCGGGCAGCCCTCGAGCCAGGGCTTTCTCTGAGCCCCACCCCAAACCACCCGGCGGAAACCCTGTGATGAGCGCTCATAACAGTCTCACTGGGACCCTTCATGTTCTCAGGATGCACTCACCCCTCATGACTGTAAATCAGTGACCTCAGCTTGAGCGCCAGCCGTGTGCCCGTCCAGCAGTCATTCTGCATGAGACCTGGCGAAGGGCCTGGGCCTGCAGCCCCCTGAGACCCCAAGTTTCAGTGGTAAGTGGGGAAATGCTGGACTCAGTTTAGTGGGTGTGAATGCTTAGGAGGGACAAGAGGAAGAAAATGTTTCAGCAGCTGTAGTGGCGACAGAAAGGTTACTGCCGATGGAGGTGAAGGCAGAGAAACACAAAGCAACAGGCCTGGATGGAGGACTCAGCAGCCCGCTGGCCACTGCGTCTGTCTGCGTTTCCTTTCCCAAAGCCAGCCTCTGATGGGTGATGATTCTCAGGTTCCTAGTATTAATACATCATGACCTCGTCTCAGAGCTACAGAAACGGGCATGTTGCACTACCTCAGTGACATTTCCACTTTCAAGACTCGAAGCAACCTTGGATTCAACACTCCTGAAGCTGAATTCACCATATTTCCACCTTATTTCAGTGACCAGTGAGTCACCTGTCCAGTTGCTAGGTCTGGGGAGTTAGCGAGCATCCTTGAGACCTGACCTGCCCCAATCCTCACAACTACTCAGCCCTGATTGAGCTAATTTTTGCCTCCAAGAATGCAGAATCCATCCACCGCCTCTGCTCCCCACCACACCTGATGGACATGGGCTGTAACCCCCTTTCAGTTATCCTGACCTGGTCTCTCCCTTCCTATTTACCTCCAATCTGCTTTGCATTCTGCAGCTGTACTGATCGTTATAAAATGAAATCTAATTGACTGTATTAGCCAGCATCCATTGGAAGAAATGTAAACATCTAAGCTAAAAAAAAAAAAAAGAAAACAAAACCTACAAAACCCCCTTAATACAGAGATTAAGAACTTTTAAGAATGTCGCAGACACTTGGGCCATTCCACTGCAGCTGTGACCCAGATGTCGGAAAGCAGGTGCCCCCCACCCCCAAAAACCTGCAGGGACCAGGGTCAGGTCCCCTGAGCTGAGAACTGCAGGAAGTGCCCAGCAGCTGGAGTCTGGGGTCCGGTCTCTGCAAGAGCTGACCTCCACAGCCCCACACGCATGCATCCCCGAGCCCCTGGCTAACAGGTAAGACTAGGAAACATGACTTCTTGGTTCTGATCTCAGAGGAGAACATGGAAGGAAGAGGAAGAGGATGGTGATCGCCACAGAAACGGCCCAGCACAAGGTATTTGCTGCTCAAAATAGCTCCCCACCTCCTAGCAAAGAGCAGGGGACATTCTGGTGACCTTGACCAGAGTGCTTGCTTGGACGTCCCCAGGGACCTGGCTCACCTGGGCCCCTGCCCTCTCACACACGCCAGTGCTTCTCTCCAGGTCCCCGTCCAAGGGACCTTCTTCCCCTGGGGCTGCTTCCAGAGCAGAGCTCTGAGGACCCGGTTCCTGTGGGTGCCGGGAAGACAGTCCTGTTCATCCCACCCACACCGGGCCTGGTGTCCCCCCGTGTGAGGTCAGAATGTGTCCCTTTCCCCAGGAACATCCCCACCGTTATCACTTTGCTGCTGTTCAGTCGCTAAGTCGTGTCCGACTCTTTGTGACCCCATGGACCGCAGACACCAGGCTGCCCTGTCCTTCGCCCTCTCCCGGGGTTTGCTCCAACTCCAGTGCACTGAGTCAGTGACGCCATCCAACCATCTCATCCTCTGTCGTCCCTTTCTCCTTTTGCCTTCAATCTTCCCCAGCACCGGGGTCTTTCCCAGTGAGTTTTCACTTTACATGGTACTTGGTCATGTCGCATCTTCCTCCCACTGAGAAAGAGGAGAAGGGGTGGGGGCCACCTCGAGAACCTCGGCCAGGACTCCTGGTAGGAGAGGACGTCGTGTGACCGGGAGTAAGAGTCGGCCTTTGTGGGGATGGGTGGGTGCTGGATGGAGGGCGAGTTTGGAGAAGCAGCTGGGCCAACCCCTGGAGCCTCACAGGCTTGGTGCTGTGACACGTGGACCAAATGGTGAGAACTGCGGGGGTCCTGATGAGAGCAGGAGGACAACTTCGAAGTGTTCGACCTAGGGGATAGTTTAAGTGAGAAAAAGAATTCCACCGGCATCAAAGAGGGTAAATAAAATAGAGCACCACCAGAGATGGGCCATCAAGTAACACGCCTTTTTTTTTTTGACAACCTCGAGGAGAGTTATGAACTTAAACTAAGACAGTGACAGGGGAGAGGGGGAGGGAGAAGGTGGGGCAGTTTGGAAAGAATCTGGGGAAATAAAATAGGACTTAGTGTGTGTGAAAGTGAAGGAGGGTGAGAAGTGAGCTGATGGTCGTGCTTCTCTTTGACTAATACCTGATAACACAGGTGAGTGACGGCTGGAACATGGAAAGGAGGCAAGTTGGAGAGAAACTATGCTTGGCGTGAGAACTCCTGCGTGGATCTTTGGAAAGCAATTTTGCTCTGATTGCCTCTGCACTGACCCGGCCACCAACAGGAGCTCTTAGTTATGGGGTCCTTGGGGGCCACCATTCCTCAGCTTGTTCAATTCACGTCAGTATTGACATTACTTCTAGAAACTCCTGGCAAAATATTTCTAAAACCCAGTACACTTAAACCTTACTTCCAACAATTACGATAATATCCAGTTTATCCCGTGTTTCAGACAGCAGAGCATGGAGGAGGGAGGAGCAGAGATGTTTCCAGTAGTGAGTTTCTGAGAAACTCAAGCAGGACTGAAAACTAACATAGAATGAGAAGTGGGTAGAGGTGTAGATGAAGCAGTTAGCCTGTGAGCTGTTAACTGTTGAAGCTGGGGAATGGATCCAAGGAATTTGGGTGTTCATTGGAAATTTTCCATGATAATGGGTCAAAAATAAACATATGAAAAAAAAATAGGGTAAAGCTTTAAGCAGGCAATTCAAATATTTGTTCAATAATTTTTAAAGGATTAGAATATATATGAGCTGAAGCTGAAGCTCCAATACTTTGGCTACCTGATGCGAAGACCCTGATGCTAGGCAAGGTTGAAGGCAAAGGGAGAAGGGGGTGACAGATGATGAGATGGTTAGATAGCATCCCTGACTCAGTGAACATGAATTTTGGTGAACTCTCGAGACAGCGGGCAGGGGAGCCTGGAGTGCTGTAGTCCGTGAAGTTGTCAGGACTCGGATACTCCCAACAACAAATGAGTGTTAGCCAGTAACACAGGAGACTGCCTGTGCGCTCCAGTGTCACTCATATCCCTCACCTTAAGAATGAAGCACCCTAAGCAGACAACTCAACAGCTTAAAAATATAGAAGACAGCTGGAGATGGAAACTGTGAATAGTTCTTAAAAGACCTTTGTCGTTATATGTCCATGTGCTATGTCCACAGTATCTCATTCAAAATTAAACCCATTTCTATATCATTTACTCAGATTGGCATCAAATTCTTTGCTGAGCAGATATATTTTTGATAAGGAAGATCCTGGGGAGGTCTCCCAAGCCCAGATTTTATGTTCAGAAGTAAAATGGAGATTTCTAAAGTCTGGTAATTTTTCCCTGCAGATTCAGTTTTGATATCTTTGTTTCCACTAGGGGGCTCTGTGGATAAGAGAAAAACATTTAAATCATAGCTTTTGAAGCCGTTTAAAATGTGTGTCATTTTATCAGTCATAATCTCTTGGTAATTTTGGCCTAATATGCAGAGATAACTTATTTGAATAGAACTATGAGGTAGTATAATATGAATACCTTCAGACATTATTTTTTTCTGATTATTTGCCTGTGTCTATAGTTGCTCTGAGAAATATTCATACTACATAAATCCTTGTTGTATTCTTTTTTTTTATTAGGAGTTATAGTTGGCACTGGGGCTTCCCTGGTGGCTCACACGGTAAGAATCTACTTGCAATGCGGAAGACCTGAGTTTGATCCCTGGGTTGGGAAGATCCCCTGGAGAAGGGCAACCCTTCCAGTATTCTTGCCTGGAGAATCCCCACGGACAGAGGAACCTGGCAGGCTATAGTCTATGGGATCGTAAAGAGTTGGACAGGACTGAGTGACTAAGCATAGCACATAGTTGGCACTAATCATTTCTGGATGTGAAGTTCTCTGATTAGCCATTGGTCTAGCTTGTAATTCAGAAGTCTGCCATCTCATAAATTAATGCTCCAAGGTTATTTTGAAAAAGTAAAAATCATGACTAACAGTATCATAACACAACAGGGTATAGGTTTTAGATGGGATCTCACTCAGACAAACTTCAACAGTTGTAACGTTTACTTCTCATCTAATTTTAAAAGGTAGTTTTGAGGTTCATAGATACTAACCTTTTACATAAACATCAGCATATCTTTATAAACATCCATGCATCTGAAACAATCAGGAATTACAGTTTTTACTTGTGGAGTTACAGTTCCATAGAGGAAGGACAGTCAGTAGCCAGTGTGACCACATCAGTTCAATTCAGTTCAGTTCAGTCGCTCAGTCATATCCTACTCTTTGTGACCCCATGAATTGCAGCACGCTAGGCCTCCCTGTCCATCACCAACTCCTGGAGTTCACTCAAACTCACGTCCATCGAATCGGTGATGCCATCCACCCATCTCATCCTCTGTCGTCCCCTTCTCCTCCTGCCCCCAATCCCTCCCAGTATCAGAGTCTTTTCCAATGAGTCAACTCTTTGCATGAGGTGGCCAAAGTACTGGAGTTTCAGCTTTAGCATCAGTCCTTCCAAAGAACACCCAGGACTGATCTCCTTTAGAATGGACTGGTTGGATCTCCTTGCAGTCCAAGGGACTCTCAAAAGTCTTCTCCAACATCACAGTTCAAAAGCATCAATTTTTCAGCGCTCAGCTTTCTTCACAGTCCAACTCTCACATCCATACATGACCACTGAAAAAACCATAGCTTTGACTAGAAGGACCTTTGTTGTTAAAGTGATGTCTCTGCTTTTGAATACGCTATCTAGGTTGGTCATAACTTTTCTTCCAAGGAGTAAGTGTCTTCTAATTTCATGGCTCTAGTCACCATCTGCAGTGATTTTGGAGCCCAGAAAAATAAAGTCTGACACTGTTTCCACTGTTTCCCCACCTATTTCCCATGAAGTGATGGGACCGGATGCCATGATCTTCGTTTTCTGAATGTTGAGCTTTAAGCCAACTTTTTCACTCGCCTCTTTCACTTTCATCAAGAGGCTTTTTAGTTCCTCTTCACTTTCTGCCATAAGGGTGGTGTCATCTGCATATCTGATGCTATTGATATTTCTCCCAGCAATCCTGAGTCCAGCTTGTGCTTCTTCCAGCCCAGCATTTCTCATGATGTACTCTGCATAGAAGTTAAATAAGCAGGGTGACAATATACAGCCTTGACGTACTCCTTTTCCTATTTGGAACCAGTCTGGTGTTCCATGTCCAGTTCTAACTGTTGCTTCCTATTATCTAAAATATCAGGTTTCAATAAAAAAAAAAAATGAGATGTGCAAAGAGACAGCGGGGTGTAACCTAGATGTAGGAAAAATGCAAGTAATAGATACTGAGAGCAACCTGATTTCAGATTTGAGAACAAACACTTCACAGCAGGACTTGTAAATGTACTCAAAGAATTAAAGGATGCAGATTGTGACTGTAGCCATGAAATTAAAAGACGATTACTTCTTGGAAGGAAAGTTATGACCAACCAAGATAGCATATTCAAAAGCAGAGACATTACTTTGCCAACAAAGTTCTGTCTAGTCAAGGCTATGGTTTTTCCAGTGGTCATGTATGGATGTGAGAGTTGGACTGTGAAGAAAGCTGAGCGCTGAAGAATTGATGCTGTTGAACTGTGATGTTGGAGAAGACTTTTGAGAGTCCCTTGGACTGCAAGGAGATCCAACCAGTCCATTCTAAAGGAGATCAGTCCTGGGTGTTCTTTGGAAGGACTGATGCTAAAGCTGAAACTCCAGTACTTTGGCCACCTCATGCAAAGAGTTGACTCATTGGAAAAGACTCTGATACTGGGAGGGATTGGGGGCAGGAGGAGAAGGGGACGACCGAGGATGAGATGGCTGGATGGCATTACTGACTCGATGGATGTGAGTATGAGTGAACTCCAGGAGTTGGTGATGGACAGGGAGGCCTGGCGTGCTGCGATTCATGAGGTCACAAAGAGTCGGACACAACTGAGTGACTAAACTGAACTGAACTGATGGTGAAAGAAGTAAACAAAGAAGGTGTGATCGCAAAGCTGACAATCAAGTGGAGAATATCAGTGTAAAGAGATAGAAATGATATAAAACACAAACAGATGAAAATACTGGATTTCAAAAGCACTGTAGCTAAAATTAAAATGTCACTAAAGGGTTTAACGATTTAATTTGACTTATAAAAAGAATCAGCCAACTTGAAGAGAGGTCAGTCCAGAGAACAGAGAGGAAACACAAGCAGTGCCCCAGAGAATGTGGGCCCCTTACGCGCCCTGGTCAGGCATAACATGGGATCGAGGAGAGGAGCAGTGAGTAGGAAAAAGTTCAAAAGTGTAGCTGAAATCTTCTTGAATTTGATGAAAAACATTAACCGGTACATTAAGGAAGGTGAATGTACTTTACATAGACATATCAGAGTAAAACACTGAAAGTCAAACACAAAGACAAAATCTTGAAAGAAGCAAAAGAAAAATGACTTGTTATATACAAAGGAACCTGGATAAGATTAAGAAACATTAGAGGTCAGAAAGCAGTAAGCTGGGAAGATGGTAGACTAGGAAGTTCCTAACTTTGGTCTCCACTCCCTCACCCTCAATCCTAAAGGAAATCAATCCTGAATATTCATTGGAAGGACTGATGCTGAAGCAGAAGCGCCAATACTTTGGCCACCTGATGCGAAGAGCTGACTCATTGGAAAAGACCCTGATGCTGGGAAAAATTGGGGGCAGGCGGAGAAGGGGATGATAGAAGATGAACTGGCTGGATGGCATCATCGACTCAATGGACATGAGTTTGAGCAAGCTCTGGAGATAGTGAAGGACAGGGAAGCCTGGTGTGCTGCAGTCCCTGGGGTTGCAAAGAGCTGGACACAACTGAGCGAGTGAACAACAACAGTTCCCCAACCCGAGATGGAGCAACTAGTCATTCTCGGTAGACAAGAAGCCTTTGTGAAGATCCCAGAATAGAGTGGGGAGGAGGAAGTTCCCCTGGGCCACAGAAACTGGGAAAACCAGGTGAGAAGGGTAAGGGGAGCAGATTTGCTTTGAGTGCATCACCCCTCCCCCGGGACATGCGTGGCCTCGCTGGGGGCGTCCTGGCCTGCTGTTCTCCACTGGGAAAGGGAGGTGCAGCTGGGACATCGAGAGTCCTCAGTGGTGCAGGAGCCCTTCCAGGATGCCCACTTAAGCTGTGCCTCACAGAGTCCCTGGGAAATCAGCGGGAACTGAGGGAAGGGTGGGGGTCACGGTGGTGAAAGCTCGGATCCTTGCAGAACACGTTCCTGCGGGCACAGGTGTCCTCGGGGAGGATTCTCAGTCAGGGGCTGTGCTCCCTGCTGCCTGTCCTGACGGAGATCTGGGCAGGCAGTCCTGGTCCCACCTGACTGCTGAGCCTGGCTTCCAGCGCTGCCCCACCAGAGAGCCTGGCGAGACACGCCGGGTGGTGGCGAAACACACTGCACGGCCACCAGGACAAATAGCCAGGCAGCAGGCCCACCCAGCTTCTGAGAAATCCTGGAGAGGAGCCCAGCAGAGTCCCAGGGCTGAGACCTACCATGACTGAGCCGAGAAACAGCAGAAAAGCGAGTGACAGACTGGACTGCACAGAGAGAGTCCGGGAAGCCAGAGGCAGCTCATGTCAAGTTGCTGGAAAAGCAAAAAGAATGAAAAAGAATGAAGACAGCCAAAGTGAATTGCAGGACACAACTAAAAGAAACTGGGTCCCAGAAGGAGAAGAGGGGTAGACAGGGCAGAAAGCTTATTTAAAGAAATAATTGTCAGGAAATAATCATGGTGGGATTTGGACTTCCAAGCTGATGAAGTTTCTAGGACCTCAAAACATTTCAACCCCAAAAGATGTACTTCTCTAAGACACATTGTAGTGAAACTGTCTAAAATTAAAAAAGAAAAAATCATTTTAAAATCAACAAGAGAAAAATAAATTTCTCACCCTCAAGGGAACCACCATAACAATATTGATGGATTTTTTGGCAGAAATCATGCAGGTTATGTTCAAAGTGCCGAAAGAAAAAAAAAAAAAAGCCCTCAGTCAAGAACATTTTCGCTGACAGAGTTATCCTGACGGAGCTCCTCACTGCTGGACCTGCCTTATGAGAAATTCTGAGTGGTTCTTCAAGCTGAAATGAAAAGATGCTTAGCAGTAACATGGAAGCACAGTAAATATAAAACGCAGTGATAAAAATAGTACCTAGTAATATGGTGGCATGTTGATCATTTATCTCTAGTGTAAAGGTTAAACACTGAAAGTATGAAAAGTAACTATGTTCATTGTTGTTGTTCAGTCGTGTCCGACTCTTTGCGACCCCATGGACTGCCACACGCCAGGCCTCCCTGTCCATCACCAACTCCCAGAGCTTGCTCAAACTCATGTCCATAGAGCCGGTGATGCCATCCAACACTCTCACCCTCTGTCATCCCCTTCTCCTCCCGTCTTCAATCTTTCCCAGCATCAGGGTCTTTTCCAATGAGTTAGTTCTACACATCAGGTAGCCAAAGTGTTGGAGTTTCAGTTTTAGCATCAGTCCTAATGAATATTCAAGACTGGTTTCCTTTAGGATTGACTGCCACCCAAAGCACTCTCAAGAGTCTTCTCCAGCACAAATACCATTCAAAAGCATCAATTCTTCAGCACTCAGCCTTCATTATGGTCCCCTTCATGGATCACAGCCTTGTCATGTTGAAGGGGATGGCATAACTCAATGAAGCTGTGAGTCATGCCATGCAGGGCCATCTACGATGAACGGGTCCTTGTGAAGAGTTCTGACAAAATGTGGTCTACTGGAGGTGAGAATGGCAAACCATTCCAGTATTCTTGCCATGAAAACTCCATGATCAGTGTGAGCAGGCAAAAGTAACCATAGCTGCAATAATTTTGTTCATGAATACACAATGTAAAAGTATATAAATTGGGTCTGGTGTCAGATGAATGTATTATAGTCTAACTATGATTCATTTGTGCAAATGACTTCAGTTTCTCTGAATCCCTGTGATTTTGTCTGTAAGACACTGAAAATATTTGTGTCTCATTGCGCATTGGATGAAATGATGTTTGTGAAATATGTTGTCTGCATATAAAGCAAATAGAAATGTCCTTCTATTACCACGTTAATTTCTTCAAACTTCTCCCGCTTTTCATCACTCCTGTTTGCATGTTGACATTTAATTCTTATAATTCTCTCCCCGTCTCTCTCTCATTCTCTATCTCCTTCTTCGTCTTTCCTTCTCTTTCTCTTATAGGTTGTCTTCTCTTTCAGAGTCTTTGGACAGAGTGCCAACTAGATATTTTCTCCAGAAAGCATCATCCTCTTACCATCCACCTTTAGAAAGTTCTAATGTCCACATACTCATGTTACATCCATTGCATAAGCAATGACTGGGAGACAGAGTCAGTTTCTTTCAAACCTCTTGGGACTATCATATAACCAAACACCGCCTAGTTATTTTTTGTTCGATAGCAACAATAATCTTCTGTGTTACTGTTTTCTGAAAATCACTGATTATCTTCACTGCACCATTACATCTCCTTTGCAGTACTGTCTGAGAATTATTCTTCCATTCCTTCTGATTTCAATTAAAACGTATATCTAGCAAACACTTGAACATTTCTTATGTGGTGGGGACTCTATTGGAAGATTATGCCTAATATTTCATTTTTCCCTCAAGAGAGAAAAAGTTACCATCATTCTCATATGATTCAGAGGAGGAAGCTGGGGCTCTGAGAAACTTGGCAACTTTCATGGGTGTGGTCATGGACCAAGATAGGAATCTGGTCATCTGATTCCAGGATGGCTCTTTCTCTCTTAGGAGGTGATCACACAAGAGATGGAAAGTTGGCAGGAAAATGTAGTATTTCTAACAGTAAAGAGTGACCACAGGTAAATATAGACACTTATCTTCAGTAAGGTCATATGCAATCTTTTAGAGTATATGGAACACAAAGATGACACATATATTTTAATGTACTGGACATTACTGACCTCTAAGTAAGGTGGCATTTATCATCTGGTGACCAGGTACCTAGCATTGTCATTTCTTCCCTCCTTGTGGTGGGTGTTATAGATCACTGGATCTCAAGTAATTACCCATGAAATTGCCGTGTTCTATCATGACAGGTACTCAATAAAAGCACTTTGGTTTCCTAGAAGATGATTAACCTCTTCATGGAACCATCTGAACGTGATATTTAATATATGTGACATAATATATATATGTATAACTTTAATACATGATGTCTAAAAGTGTTTTATTTGTAGGTTAGAGTTTGTCCAGTTGGCCCTCATGGGCCAACTGCGTTACTTGAAAATTTCAGCCCAAATTAAACAATAAATAAATAAATAAAATCGTTATCTAAGATCATGTAGCTTTTACCCAGTGTATGGCACGGATTTCATACCACCCTCTACGAATGTTTGGTCCCGATCTTTTTCCGTTTAATGAAGTTTGACAATTTGTGACAGGATAGAAGGGAAATTCATTATATTTAGTAATAGAAAACCTATTTCTCATTTTTCACGAACCAAGCAGCTCCGATGAAATTGCCTAAACCACTACATCACAATTCTCCACCTTTGTGGTTCTTAAGGTCACCCTCAAAGGTCTTCAATTTCCTTATGTTCACAGCTTGGCATCTGGTAATTTTCAGTATCAGAAAATATAAGGGGGCTATATGTTTTTTTCTGAGGAGAAATATTTCTGATTTGAGAAGAAATAAATCTGTCAAGAGGAAAATATTAAAAATAAAAAGTGCGACTGTAATAATCACATTGGTGTCACAGGCAATTTCGTTTCTCCAGCTCGGTGAAGGAGACTCACTGCCCCCTTGAAAGAACTGTCGGCGTAAGAGAGATGGATTCTTTATTTCAATAACCACTGTGGTTTAAGGGTAATTTATGTATAAGGAAGCACAACAGCTTCAAGAATCAAATTTCCTTTAAATATTATTTTGCATTCTCTCTGCCACAAAGCTTAGTGAAATTGATAGATCAGAGGGAAGAATGACTAAATCTGCTTCTCCAAGTTATAATTTAACACACACTGTACATGACTCAAATCACCAGCCAAAGGGTAGTGTTTCACATTTCGTATGGGAATTACACTTTTAAAGTGATAGTTCCTCAAATAATTCTTACAGTTTTAATATTAAACGTAGAAGAAATATTAAAAATAGAAGAAAAAATATTTGTTTGATCTTGCTTAGGAGGGGCAGCAAACCTTCCACTACCTACCCCCCTGATATACATCAGATCTTACGTCAATCTCTCTCATTTTCATCAATAATCAATAAACCACTACACATCATTTAAATTCTTTTTAAGTGAACATCATCCCAGAGAGGGTAGAAAAAAAAATGCTCAAACACTTAAATAAGCAATTTAAATCCTTATTTCCTTCTAAACTGATCTGTGGCCACAGCCACCACCATCTGTATTTAGGATTTTAAAAAGTAAAGAAACAAGACTATATGAAACAACTAAACCAAAGCCTTCCTGTTTATTCAGCTTCATACAGAAGATATTTATCACTCTCTGAATAGCAGTTCTTCCCCCAGCACGTCCACTCACTCAGGACGCGTTCGCTGCATTTGTGGCTGTGAGTGTGTGGTGGGTCTGCACGTGTGCCTACCGCTTGGTGCTGCTCCGTCTTCCTTGGCTTTGAGCGCCTTGTTTCCGAGGTGCTGGTCTGCCTTCTTGCTGTCGGATCACAGGGCTTTCTCTCTCTCTCTCTGCACATGGAATACTTTTCCATGACAAATACCATTATTCAAAGTTATTGAAGACTGGTAACTATCTCAACATAACATATTCCCCAGAAAGTATCCATACTTATACAAAGTTGATTAGATTTGTAAGTATACTTATAATCATACTTATACAAAGTCACCTTATACATAGGAAAAGAATAGGCATTTGTCATTTCCAGATGCCTGATCGCACTTAGAGGATATGCAATTTTAATTTTAGAGCAGACACTATGTAAAAAACAACTTTCTTAAAAAAAAAGCAAGAGCTTAAAAAAGAAAAGACTTCAAAGTTTAATTATGACCACTTTAGTTACTATTGAAAATAAATATTTGATTATATTTTGGGTTTGGGAGGATACATGAGATAAGAAAGTAAAGTCACATCCAAATCTTTGCAATCCCACTCCCCCATACAAGGAATGGAATTCTCCTGGCCACAATACTGGAGTGGGTGGCCTTTCCCTTCTCCAGGGTATCTTCCCAACCTAGGGATTGAACCCAGGCAGGCAGATTCTTTACCGGCTGAGCTACAAGGGAAGCCCAAGAATACTGGAGTGGGTAGCCTATCCCTTCTCCAGTGGATCTTCCCCACCCAGGAATCAAATCACCTGCAATGCAGGTGGATTCTCTGCCGGGGTCCAGCCTCGGTGGATCCAGGGTAATTCAAAGGTAAGACGGAGTCGGCATCCTAGGAAAAAACTTATTTAATTACAGATATATAGATATTAGAAACAGATAGTGTGGTAGGAAAATTAGTGGAGTAAAAGAGGCTGAATAACTTGGTTTACATGGAATACCAATCACCACCTACATAGGCCACAGGCATCTTTCCATTCTCCCAAAGGAGAGGAGGCACTGAGGCCTCCCCAGTCTGATCTTAGAAGCCCAGGCAAAATTAGCAGGCTTGATGAGTACCCACATTCCAGATGGGAATTCAGCCAGAAAAACGGAGAGCAAGAAAGAAATGACATGGGGGAATCAGTCTTTCCAGAAACTGATCCATTTTTCTTTATTTTCAGTTTTGCTTATATACCTTTGTTACACGTAGGGATGAATACAGAGTCATGCGGGGGTCAGCAGTCCTGACCTTTATCAAAATCAGGTGCTTCACATAAATGTATAAAAAAAAAAGTCTTAGGGGTTTTACATCATCTCCTGGCCATGAGGCTTGCTGACATTTTATGATCCTTTCTTTCTGATAACCAAAA
>SJYT01015035.1:28754-206942 GCA_006410635.1 Cephalophus harveyi | reverse complement strand
AGTTCATGATCTGAGCCACAGTCAGCTCCCGGCCTTGTTTTTGTTGACTGTATAGAGCTTCTCCATCTTTGGCTGCATAGAATATAATCAATCTGATTTCGGTGTTGACCATCTGGTGATGTCCACGTGTAGAGTCTTCTCTTGTGTTGTTGGAAGAGGGTGTTTGCTATGACCAGTGCATTTTCTTGGCAAAACTCTATTAGTCTTTGCCCTGCTTCATTCCGCATTCCAAGGCCAAATTTGCCTGTTACTCCAGGTGTTTCTTGACTTCCTACTTTAGCATTCCAGTCCCCTATAATGAAAAGGACATCTTTTTTGGGTGTTAGTTCTAAAAGGTCTTGTAGGTCTTCATAAAACCGTTCAACTTCAGCTTCTTCAGCATTACTGGTTGGGGCATAGACTTGGATAACTGTGATATTGAATGGTTTGCCTTGGAGACGAACAGAGATCATTCTGTCATTTTTGAGACTGCATCCAAGTACTGCATTTTGGACTCTTTTGTTGACCATGATGGCTACTCCATTTCTTCTGAGGGATTCCTGCCCGCAGTAGTAGATATAATGGTCATCTGAGTTAAATTCACCCATTCCAGTCCTCTCAAAATACTCTAAAACTCTCTGTGCTGTTTATGGTTGAGAGGTAGTAAATAGTCATGTGCTAGTGGCAGGAGTATGGATAATCCTGTCACACAAGCTAGTTTGCCAGCAGAAAGGTTTGACCTGAGACACCCTTGTCCCACCCAGGGCAGGGAATTAGCAGCAATTATTGGCACAACAAGTGGAAAACCCTTCACCAATATAATTCCTAACCAACCCACTATACTAATAATTTCTAACTTCCCAAAAGAATCTGCCTTTAGTAAGTCCAAAACATCTCATGCCTCTCACGGTCCGGAGGCTGTAAACAATTACATGTGGACGAACCTGTACAGGCAGGCTAGATAACCTTCAGAGGAGTTCGTAAGCTGAAATACTCTTGTCACGCCCAGGAATTTTATTGACTGGAGCTGCACGTTTACTCTTTCTCCGAGAGAAATGGTTATGGGGGAGGGCCCCCCGTAAAGTCAGAGGTGTAGGTGAGAGCATAAAACAGGCTCTGGTTTTGGGGGTAGACGCTCGGAAACAGGGGGTTTCCTGAGGTTTAATCACACCTTTGCATATGCCAAGCCTCCTTCCTCATGACCTTTGCCATGGGCGGAGTTCCTCACTCTGGCTCCCAGCAATTCTTTACCAACTGAGTTATCAGGGAAGCCACATGGAATATGGATACATGGGAAAATATCTGTCATCATAAATGTTTATTTAAAATATCTGCATCCCCATGCATAACTTGGAGAAGAGAATTTAGTCATTCTTCCCTCTGATCTATCCATTTCGCTAAGCTTTGTAGCAGAGAGAACATAACATAATATTTTAAGGAAATTTGAGAATGCTCGAGCTTCCCAGCTGGGCAGACAGATCTCGTCTTGAACTGCCTTCTACTCTCCTAGAAACGCTTCCACCTTGTGTGATGCTCTGAGTCAATATTCATCACCGTCTGAAGCTTCGTCAAAATATTAACTTGCATCATTCCTACTGAAAGAATACACTTACCTAAAATTATATTCTAGAATAATCCATTGCTGCAGAAGCCCATAATCATTTTAAAGGTAGAAAGGTATAATTAGCACACCAAGATAATCTTTTGGGAAAATGACAGCATATAATTTGAAATTGTTTTATTAACATAATGGGTTAGTAACCTATCAAACACAATGGCTTTTAATTATGGATCAGGTGTTCTGAAACTATAACCAAAACTCTAGAGAAAAGCACTATAGCTTGTTCACTTTTAAAATGACACTAATTTTCATTGCATGGTAACCATAACAACCTTTCTTTCTTATCGAAATAATAAGTAAATGATTTCCTAAGTGTGGAGAGAAAAAGGCATTGCACTTAGGAAACAAACGTTGATTGATATTTTCATAAGTTGATGTTTAAACATTGTCAGTAGGAATAATTTTATGGCAGGAGTATATTTTCTCTTCAGCTTTTATATTGGTATCAAGATTTAAATATTTTCTTTAGATTGAATAGTCTAAATATTTGTAATCAAAATGTATTCCTTAAAACTAGGTATTATTTTTAGATACAAAAGCAAGCTTCCATTGGGCAACTTAGAGGCAAATAACTCAGAATTATATCTGATATCTTTAATAATAAAATTTCAAATGTTAACTCTTCTTTCACACAATTAAACTACTGTCCATTTATAGCATTAGAAAATACATTTCCATCTAAATGATACTAGCTGCCTTTTTTTACTATAAATTTAAGTAAACCGTAGTTCCAACTGGATAAAAGGTTTAAAAAGTCAAATTCTCTCCATAATAAAAACAAACCAAAAAATCCTTCAGTACTGTTTTAGAATGCTTTGTAGAACAGTGCACAGGTTTCCCAAGTGGTACGGAACCCTCCTGGGTCAGGAAAATCCCCTGGAAGAGGAAATGACCCCCTACTCCAGTATTCTTGCCTGGAGAATCCCATGGACAGAGGAGCTTGGCATGCTGCAGTCCATGGGGTAACAGAAAAGTTGGACATGACCGAGTGACTAACAGCTGCAGCAATAAGAACAGAGCACAGCAGTTCTGGTGACCACATCACTTTTTTGGAGGAGGAGGAGGAGGGTTTTAGATAATCTGATATTGAGAATGCTGGAAAATTGCTATGTGCCGGTAGGTCCCAGCAGGTCCTAAATTCCACCACTAGTGCCACCTGGGAAGCCCACTTTAGTTCTTTTTTGTGTGCTCATTTACCCTTTTTGTAATTTCCTTCCCCGCTCACCTAGATTCCTTGCAGTTTCCATGTTCTCTTCTATTTTCATCCTGAAAATGTCTGCTAGACTCAATGTGTGATTTTTTTCCAATAGCGTGTCAATTTCAGCAGAATGCATGTCCTATTAAAGCCTCTTTTTATAGAATTTCAATCTTCAATAAGATACAGTGGGAGATTTTGAGACAACGTCATCTTCAAGGATGACACTTGGGAGGCGGCCTGCTCCCTACTCCGTCAAACTCACTTTCATCATGTAGCATCCATACACATCTGGTGAATGTCTGATTTGTCAATAATTACAGATAGCAGAGATTTACAAATACACAAATTGTGTTTTAGTTAATTATTTTCTACTTGGAAGACATTTCCATCAGTCGGAGAAGTCACCAAATCACTGAGTCTCCAGTTAGGAAGTTAAGATGTAGTAGGGGATGAGAATGGATGGAACCCACTGGCCTGTCTTGGATGCCATGGTCCATAGTTGTCATGGAGACCTGGGAGGCGCAGATGCTAGAGCTACACTTGGGAATCTTTTCTGAAGTACAGTCAGGACCTAGAGCCCAAAGGCATCAGCCAGGAGGGTGTCACGTGTCCCAGGCTAAAGGGGCGCCCTGACCAGTAGAGGGTAACTTGCAGGTGTCGCCTCTACCCACACAGGCCATTTGGTATGCAGAGAGGAACAATATGAGAAAGTAGAGACACACTGACAGCCCAGCATTCAGTGCTTCAATTATTTATTAATTTCATTCATCGAGGTTCTCATTAATGAGCATGGTAAAGGTAATCAACATATGAGTGTTGATCTAGTTATCATGCATTCAAATTGTGTGAATGATATTAAAAGCTCTATTAATTGACCCAGGAAACTCAAATTTCAAAGAACAATTGATGCCCCTGGTCCTTGACACAGGAAAGCCACCTGCTGTTCTGGACACACTGAGTTCCTTAGCCTTTAGACAACCTCCGGGAGATCTACGTGCTTTAGAGCTGTCTGATGCATTCAATTGGTATTTGAGAAAATAATTCATACATAGGAAGGCTTAGGTTTGAAAACCAGTTGAAGAATAATTTTCAAAATGTAAAACCATTACCAGTGCTGGGGTATCATGACCCTTAGCATTTTCTTTTTCTCTGCACATATTTCTTTTCTAAATTTAATTTTTATTTTATATTGAGGTATAGTTGATTTACAGTGTTGCATTAGCTTCAGGTGTGCAGCAAAGGGATTCAGTTATGTGTATATACCTAACACCTATTCTTTTTCAGACTCTTTCCTCGTATAGTCATTACAGTGTGTTGAGTAGAGTTCCCTGTGCTATAGAGTAGGTCTTGTTGTTTATCTGTCTTATATATAGGAGTGTGTGTATGTTAATCCCAAACTCCTAAAATGTTTTCATCTTTGTTCTATTTTATGGCAGCTGATTTATGACCCAGTATGGTACTGAGCACACTGTGAGCTTCTATTAAATCAGAAGACAGAGGTCTTGAAGGCCTAGAGTGTGCTTAGTCACTCAATTTTGTCCAACTCTGTGGCTCCATGGACTGGAGCCCACCAGGCTCCTCCGTCCATGGGGTTTTCTCCAGGCAGGAATACGGGAGTGGATTGCCATGCCGTCCTCCAAGGGATCTTCCCAACCCAAGCCTAGAATACGTGTGCTTTTTTTGCAGCTTTGAAAATCAGGACTGTTGTGTGTGTATGATACTCGATTCAGTGGAAAAATATTTTTCAATAGGTCTTTTTTAAAAGCCCGTTTATTACTGGACGTGTGGACTCCTTTGTTCATTTATCATTTTCACAAAGACACAATATAAATAGTGTATATTAAAATATACTACCAATAGAGTATATTAAAATACATTTGCTTTTCCTACTATTTAACAGAACATCATGCATTTTTGCTAAAAACACAAATAAAACTAATCTCCATCCCAAACGCTGTGAAAAATTGTTCAGGGTGTGAGAAATGTGGGAAGTAACTTTTTCCCTTCTTCTCACCCGACCTTATCACGAGCCCAGCAGCGCAGGACTGCGATCGTCAACACAACCCCCAGTTCCTGCTGCAGATAATCGTATTTTTCTAGAATCGACATCTGCTCTCTTCTGCAAACTTTGCCAAGTCTCTTGGGGCCGCAGGGGAGTGGTCCTGCATGTCCTGTGACTGAGCTGGAGTCGGGGCCCTGGGGATGCCTCACTCCCCAGGACGTGGTGCTTCTGGTCACCTCCTCCTGCTCCAGGAGCTGCTCCTTCACAGCTGAGCTTGGTTCCACTCACTTGACAGCCAAAACTTAAAAAATTACACTTAAAAAAGTTAGCTGCTCTAAAAAATAAAGCCTGTTAATGGAAAAACAAAACGCATCTTATCTCTGGGGCTTCCTAAACTGGTGACTTGACACTTAAGGTAAGTCAAGTGCCCCTCATCTAAGCAAGAGTCTGCATATCTCAACTTCTCTGCATCCAACAGACAGGAGAACAATATCCTATATTTTTAAAATAAAAGTAGAAAAGAATGCCTGTTTAAGAAAGAAAAAAACAAGTTTGTATTAGTCTTAAAATTGCTGTCAGTTGATTTACAAAACAGTGATAAATTAGAAATTGCTAGAGATCACACTTTCAAAACTACCTTAGATTTTGAAGATGTTTTATTATCAAATATAAACATCATATTTTACAGGTAAACCTTTATTTGCCTGCAAGTGTTCTCTAATATGGGCTTCCCTGGTGACTCAGTAGTAAAGAATTTGCTTGCCAAAGTTGGAGATGCCAGTTCAATCACTAGATCAAGAAGTTCCCCTGGAGAAGGAAAAGGCAACCCACTTCAGTATTCTTGTCTGGAGAATCCCATGGACAGAGGAGCCTGGTGGGCTACAGTCAGTAGCAAGGGTTGCAAGAGTCAGTCACAACTTAGCTGCTAAACCACCGCCACATTCTCTAATATACTGTATTAGAATGTTCTTTGAAAAGACCCTCTGGTAGGAAAGTTACTCAAACAAAAAACAAACAGCAAATATCAGGTTACCTTTGAAAAAGGTCTTTTCGTTTCCTTTCTTCCTCCCCCCTCCTTCCTCTTTCTTTGTTTCTTCCTTCCTTCCTTTCTTTTATTGAATATAATTACAATTACGAGGTTCTCTGGTGGCTCAGATGGTCAAGAATCAGCCTGCAAAGCAGGAGACCCAGGTTTGATCCCTGGGTCAGGAAGATCACTTGGAGAAGAAAATGGCACCCCACTCCAGTGTTCTTGCCTGGAGAATCCCATGGACAGAGGAAACTAGCGGGCTACTCTCCAAGCGGTGGCAAAGTCAGACACGACTGAGCTACTAACACACACACAGACAATTATATTCAACTTGCGCATTTAACTTGTACAATGTGCAGATTCGATGTTTTAATATGCAAAAATATGATCACCACTTTAGCATTAGCTGATGTGTCTACCATATCACTTAATTACCATTTCTTTTTTGTAATAGAAATAAGATCTAATCTCTTAGCAAGTTTGAAGTTTATAACACAGTGTGAATAATGGGTTTTTCCTTCAATATCCCTTTCATAGATTTTGAAAAATATGGAAATTTATGACCAAAGTATATCATGACAGTGAAGCAAGACTGTATCTTAAATGTTGTCTAAGAACTTAAGCAATTAAGTATCCCTTTAGTAAATAAAAACATTCATGGTATTAGTGAAAAATCAGAAGTTTAAACCGTATTGTTGACATATTCACTAATTTTCCACATGGAATTTCTCTATCTGATTTAAACCGAAGTTGGTTGTCATGGTGATATTTTTGGCACTGGTTTACCTTGTCCACAGTCTTGATGGAAACAAAAGAAATATTTCCTTTATAACCAGAAAAGATCATCATTGTGGCAGCTAGTTCTCCATTGGTCAATAAAAGTGCGTGTATAAGCTAAAGTTAAACCCAGAGGGGACCAGTTATGGATGCTTCACCAGGCACCTTGCACCAAACAGCCGAGCATCTACACAGCCAAGGAACAGACGTATCAGAGCACACTCTCCATCTGTCCATTTAACTCTTTAAATTTTTTTAAATTTTATATTGAAATATGGTTGATTTACAAAATGTTGTGTTAGTCTTAAGTGGGCACCATGGTGGTTCAGTTGTACATCTACATATATTTATTCTTTTTCAGATTCTTTTCCCATTAAGGTTATTATAGAATATCGAGCAGAATTCCCTGTACTGTACAGTAGGTACTTGTTGATTATCTATTTCATATATAGTAGTGTGTATATTTATTTTATATTAATCTCAAGCTCCTAATTTATCCCTTCTCCCTTTTCTCCTTTGGTAATTGTAAGTTTGTTTTCTATATCTATGACTCTGTGTTTTGCAAATAAGTACATTTCTATCATTTTTTTGAATTCCACATATAGGTGTTGTCACATGATATTTATCTTTCTGACTTACTTAATATGATAATCTTTAGGTTCCTCCATTTTGCTGCAAGTGGCATTATTTCATTCTTTTTTATGGCTGAGTAATATTCTACTGTATATACATATATAGGTATATGTGTGTGTGTGTATATATATATATGTATGTGTATCTACCACATCTTCTTTTGTGAAATATTTGTAGGGTGAAGATGGAACCTTAGAGTTAGCTGATTTTTAAAGTCAGAGTAAGCAGAGATGTTTTAGGACCCAATCACTCTGAACCTGGAAATAGAAAATGAAAGCTTCACTAAATAACTCATTACTGATTTTCATAACAACCTCATGATTCACAGCATCTCATCTATGTTGTGGGTGGCACTACAGGAGGGTGGATTTACTCCCTCTCAAAGTGAGGCCTTGTTGTAAACTTCTCAGTTTCTATAAGAGACTTTTCAACAATAAGTTCTCATGTGTTTTCCCAGTGTCTTGCCACACATTTTGAGAAAGCTTGGTGACACACAGCCACGGTTTATTTGATAGAAGGAATTGCTCCCCATAGTTCTCTTTCTCTCCCTCACACACACACACACACATACACACACACACACACACACACACATACACACACACACACTCTTGCACTCCCTCACATACACACTCTTACACTCACACACACACACTCACACTCCCTCACACACACACACACTCTTACACTCCCTTGCACACATGCACATGGTCTTATACTGTAGTACTATCTGCACTATAATTGAGATATGGAGATGAATAAGCTAGTCATGAAAATCAGCCATGGGGCTGCAGGCCCCTTAGCACAAGCATTTGGTCAGCATTTTGTAATATTCACAGACGTCACTCACATCAGCTTTGAACAACTTCAGGGCGGAGGATCGATCATTGTGCCTGTTCACCGATGTGAAATTCCAAAGCCCTGAGGTGGAATGGTTCTCACTCCATCCCCCTTACTAAGGTCCTGTGACCACTGACCCCTCTCCCACCACTAAGGTCCTGTGACCACTGTCCCCTCTCCCACCACTAAGGTCCTGTGACCACTGTCCCCTCTCCCCACCACTAAGGTCCTGCGGCCTCTGCAGGGCAACATGGGCTTGGAACCCTGGGCATCATATGCCCACTGCCCAATCTGCATAGGAACCACATGCCAGCAGCATCTGGACCCAAGTGCAGCAGAGCCCCTGGTGCAGGGATAAAGGAAGAGATGCTCTGACCATTTCCAGACTGGGTGATCTTGAGTGCTGGGAGCGACAATGTCCTCTGCCCACCTTGGCACCCAGGCCACCACAACTGTATTAAAATGTAGGGGAAAAGCGTCAGAACAGCACCTTCTGATTTTCTGATTTAATTTTGCCTTCCCTCCCTCATGGGAGTAACATTAATGAAACCATTCATTTAAATAAATTACCAGTCTTATCTACTTGTTCTGTGCAAATTATTATTCGTTTGAGACAACAGATAAGTGGCCTTGTCCAAAGTTGGTTGTGTGTAGTAAATGCCACATTAATATTAATAACTTCATAGTAATTCGGTATTCATAGAATGCATAAGAACGAGGGCAAACTCATTTTTAAATGATCTTGACAAGGATGGGAAAGACCTGGGAGCAAGACTGATCCTGATTGTAATTGCACTGAGAAGGGGCAATACAGGAAGTGACGCGCGGGATGTGAATCTCCCTATCAGCCTGGAAGAGCAACAGCAAGGAGCCTTCAGGAGTGACTTGGAATCAGCTCTGTGAGGGGCCGAGGGTGCTGCCGCCAGCCATCAGGCTCTTAGAGACCTCTTTCCAGCTCTGCACCGAGCAGGTAGAAAACTCCTCATCTGTTGCATAAGGGAAGCTAGCAGCTGGGCGCACTGCACCATTTGGGTGGGTCCCTGTGAGCAGCTTGGAGGGCTTAAGAGTAGCTTTTTCTTTTTCTTTTTCAGATCGAAATGTCTACAGAAATCAGGCAGTACCTGGTTTCTGGTACTCTAGAGGAGTACTAGAGGAGCGGTATTGCTACTCAACAGTTTTTTTTTTTTTTCCCCTCTCCCACCACTAAGGTCCTGTGACCACTGTCCCCTCTCCCCACCACTAAGGTCCTGCGGCCTCTGCAGGGCAACATGGGCTTGGAACCCTGGGCATCATATGCCCACTGCCCAATCTGCATAGGAACCACATGCCAGCAGCATCTGGACCCAAGTGCAGCAGAGCCCCTGGTGCAGGGATAAAGGAAGAGATGCTCTGACCATTTCCAGACTGGGTGATCTTGAGTGCTGGGAGCGACAATGTCCTCTGCCCACCTTGGCACCCAGGCCACCACAACTGTATTAAAATGTAGGGGAAAAGCGTCAGAACAGCACCTTCTGATTTTCTGATTTAATTTTGCCTTCCCTCCCTCATGGGAGTAACATTAATGAAACCATTCATTTAAATAAATTACCAGTCTTATCTACTTGTTCTGTGCAAATTATTATTCGTTTGAGACAACAGATAAGTGGCCTTGTCCAAAGTTGGTTGTGTGTAGTAAATGCCACATTAATATTAATAACTTCATAGTAATTCGGTATTCATAGAATGCATAAGAACGAGGGCAAACTCATTTTTAAATGATCTTGACAAGGATGGGAAAGACCTGGGAGCAAGACTGATCCTGATTGTAATTGCACTGAGAAGGGGCAATACAGGAAGTGACGCGCGGGATGTGAATCTCCCTATCAGCCTGGAAGAGCAACAGCAAGGAGCCTTCAGGAGTGACTTGGAATCAGCTCTGTGAGGGGCCGAGGGTGCTGCCGCCAGCCATCAGGCTCTTAGAGACCTCTTTCCAGCTCTGCACCGAGCAGGTAGAAAACTCCTCATCTGTTGCATAAGGGAAGCTAGCAGCTGGGCGCACTGCACCATTTGGGTGGGTCCCTGTGAGCAGCTTGGAGGGCTTAAGAGTAGCTTTTTCTTTTTCTTTTTCAGATCGAAATGTCTACAGAAATCAGGCAGTACCTGGTTTCTGGTACTCTAGAGGAGTACTAGAGGAGCGGTATTGCTACTCAACAGTTTTTTTTTTTTTGAATTATGGTTAATTTACAATGTTGTGTTAGTTTCAGGTGTACAGTACAGTGATTCAGCTATACACACACACATATATCTGTTATTTTTCGAACTCTTTTCCATTATAGCTTATTACAGAATATTAGGTAGAGGTCCCTGTACACTGGGTCCTTGTCGGTTATCTATTTCATATATAGTAGTGCATATATGTTAATCCCAAACTCCTATTCATGCCTTCTCTTCTTCCCCTTTGACAACTATAAGTTTGTTTTCTATGTCTGTTAGTCTATTTCTATAAATAAGTTCACTTGGATGTCACTTCTTTAGATTTCACATATAAATGATATCACATGATATTCAACTCTGCAGAGCAACTGTGACTTGCAGAAACGAGGGTCTAACGTTGCTAAATTACCTGATTTTTTATAAAGAATACAGGAATCCAAATTGTCCTGTGTCTTCTTTGTCTTTTTAAAGCATTGCTCCCAGCGTTACTGAGATATAATTGACGTGGAACATTGTATAGGTGTTAGCTGTGCAGACAATGACCTTATGTAGTAATTGACCCTACAATAAGGTCAGTAACATCCACCGCCTCATATGGTTACTTAGTTATCTTATAACTGAAGTTTGAACCTTTTCACCACTTCTACCTGTTTTCCCCATCCCCAGCCTCTGCCAACCATCAAGGATGCTGGGGAGGAGGGGCTTTCACGGGCGCCCCACGTGGTGGACAAAGAAATTCCAGACCCCTCCAGGTCCTACAGATAGGAGGTCCCTAGGCCACTCCCAAACTGGGAGCAGGGGCCCATTCAGATGGTAACCTATTCCCCAGCAAGGTCGGCTGCAGGGACCTGTGTGTGTAACAGAAGCTGTGTCTATACCAGGGATGGAGTCAGTCACTGTATTTCAGTGACTAATTAAACGAGAAAAAAACGCAGTCAACTGATTGATTGGCGTCCCTGGGCCTGTGTCTGAAATGACTGAACTCAGCACTGAGGGCTCCGTGTAGGCGCCATCTGTGCAGCTGTGTGTTTTAACCTTTGGAGAGGTTGGGCCTCCTTAACTGCTCTAGAAAACTGAGAGCGTAGAACACACAGGGAACAGGGTCCTCCTGCGTTCTGAACTGTTAGCTCACAGGTGAAAATGGAGCAGAACCGGGAGAAGAAATGCCCAGAAGAGCATCTTTCTCCAAGGTTTCTGTGTAGCAAGAATGAGAAAAATCAGATTCGCCGGCAAAATGGTTTTTAACCTTTATTCTTAGCATAAATCAAGAGGCTCATTTTTCAGTCTCTAGAATTCAATTAAAGGTCAGATTTGTAATGGAGATCCTAATTATTAATGTGTTGCTATTTTAATTATTAATAGGTTGAAATATTTGCATAATGGATAAAGAAGTAGCCCAAGAAAACTATGGTATCGTCTAAGACTCTTCAAAATGTTTTATCATTGTCCCCTTTGTTATGAGCTTATACAATTCATTTAAAATTCACACATTTATTTAAAATATCACAAGGGTGAAGATACTGTTAGTACCATTCGGTTAAATGAATCAAATTATACTGATTATGGTTCTGAAATATTTAAAAGAGATGATTTGTATAGAAATCACCAAGGAAAATTGTATTTTCTTATAATCCTAACATTAATTTCTAAAGAATAATTTGGTTCAAGATATATTAACCACACCCAACATTGTTCTCCTTCATCCTGAAAATGTACTAAATCAAAACAACTCAATAAGGCAGAAACATGTCACATATGTGATGTTTTTAACTATATGCTGTTGGAATTAGTTTTTCTGAATGAGATTTGTCAGAACCTAGAAATATCTGTTTCTATTATTAATAATAAATCTCCTGACAAAATTAGGTAGCAAATGTTTTAACAGATGATTGATATTATAATACTGTCTATAAATTAATTTAAAGGAAGGAGTTTGCCTAGTTGTTTTTAAGTTATGGTATTATGAAAAAATATAGATTTTCTTTTAAATTTGAAGTGTCATTTAAAATTTATTATCAGTATAATTTGATTCATATAATTATAACTAAGCTATGTAACCCCAAATATTGAGAATAATATTTTGTTATTTATATAAACATGTAAAAACTATTGGCCCAAGGAACCAATGAATTTCCTTTTTTAAAGAAGGAAAGAACAAGAATATTTTAGCTTCAGAGAAATAATTTATCTAGGGATGTTTGAGGGCAGAATTAGTGATACTGACCAAAATGAACTTTTCAGTAGCTACTGTGATATTTACTAGGGTTCAGTTTAACCAATGTTAGTAATTATAAGAGACACAAAATTCACTATTAATTAGCTCATCATCAATTATTTAAATATGCCTTTAAAGGATGGTCCCTTTCAAGCCTGTTTTCTATGTTTGGGGTGGATTTCATTCCTACATTTCTTCACTTCAGTTCCTTTTCATCTGGTAAAAATTTTACCTTCCTTATCTACTACAACTATTAGTTTGAAAGTGTTTTTTTCTAAAAACTGATATCAATGTATGAATTCTTATTTGAGGAAACATGATTCAAAATTTATGCAGAAGAGACTTTAAAAAAAAAAAGAAAGATTTTTTTTTTTTAATTTAAACAGCTCCTAGTTAAAATTATCTTTCTTTTGATGAAAACAGAGAACGTGATTTAAGGAGAAAGAATCACCAGCAAAGCGTCCCTTTTTAAAGAATTCGACTCATAAGGAAGTAGCAGTTAGCACAGTTAACTCATGGGAGGTACTGAAGTACATATTTAGAGATTTTTCTTTCTTGTTAATTAGTTAAACAAAAAAATAGGCTAGTGTGTCCATCACAAGGGCATCTGTGTGACTGACCATGTTTACACAGCCTTTTCCTCCATTATCTCCAGTTTAACCAGGATAAAACTGGCATAAAACAATTTATTCATCAACATAATGATTTGATATATGTATATTTTGTGAAACGATTGCCACAATATTTCCTTAAAATCCACCAGCTTTCATAGTCACATTTTTTTTTTTTTTTTTGGTGAAAACTTCCAGGATCTACTCTCTGCTGCTGCTGCTGCTAAGTTGCTTCAGTCGCGTCCAACTCTGTGTGACCCCGTAGACGGCAGCCCACCAGACTCCCCCGTCCCTGGGATTCTCCAGGCAAGAACACTGGAGTGGGTTGCCATTTCCTTCTCCAATGCATGAAAGTGAAGTCGCTCAGTCGTGTCCGACTTGTAGCGACCCCATGGACTGCAGCCTACCAGGCTCCTCCATCCATGGGATTTTCCAGGCGAGAGTACTGGAGTGGGATGCCATCGCCCTCACCTACTCTAAATATACAACAGATTACTGTGAACGACAGTCACGTGCTCTACATCACATCTCTAGGACTAACTCTTCTCGTAACTGGAAGATTCTGCCTTTTGACCGGCTTCACTTTCCTCCCATCAGCCCCTTACCTGCCTCTCACGGCCACCTATTTGTTCTCTGTTTCTAGGACTTCATTTGTTTTAAAAATTTTAGATTCCACGTACAGGTGAGAACATACAGTATTTGTCTTTTTCTGTTTGATTTCACTTAGTATAAGGCCCTCGAGTTCCATCTAGTGTGTTACTTGCTCAGTCCTATCTGACTCTGCAACCTCAGGGACTGTAGCCTACCAGACTCCTCTGTCCATGGGATTCTCCAAGCAAGGATATTGGAGTGGGTTGTCATTTCCTTCTCCAGGGGATCTTCCCAACCCATGGATTGAACCCTGGTCTCCCACATTGCAAGCAGATTCTTTGCCATCTGAGTCACCAGGGAAGCCCATCTGTGTTGTTGCAAATTGCAAAATTTCCTTCTTTTTTATGGCTAAATAATGTTGTAGTATCTATGTCTATATCTTAAGCTATTTTAATATGTAGATCTACTGGATAGCTCTGGTGGCTGAACCAGGTTACATTCCCACCAACATGTGTGCTTACATAGCTTGAAATCTAGATCATCTATTGCAGCAACTTCCCCCGGCTTCTTCACTCACCCCTCCGCCCAGGCATTACCCAGCATCTGCCTTATGTGCACTCCAGTGTGTCACAGTGCCCTTGACAACAAATACACTACACAGAAATACACAATCAATGACAGCCACACAATTAGGCACTACTGCTTCAGTTGCAAGGACAAAATGCAACAGGAAGGGATAGGTCATCAGAATGAGTAGAAAATGCTAGTAATTACAATAAAATGCAGTCTTTTCATTTTAGGCTTTTAATTGATTGAATTTATTTATCTGCTTATGTATTGAAAGATCTTAGACTTATTCGGATAGATTTTTAAAATTCAGTAATACGTCGTGCTCAGGCATACGTATATTGGGAAACATAAGCCAATTAAATTAGCATGTCCTCAATGATTCTTCTTTTCTGATTAATTCCATGTTTTCCATCTAACATTCACTATGTATGCTGCTCTTGAACCATTTCTTAACATGTGTCCCAGCAATGTCTCTGAATATTGCTTCAAAAGTCACTGATGTATACATATTCCTCAGTGTTAAAATACAAAGCAACTTAATTTCAGCTACCTTAAAAAAACAAACAAAAAAACCCCCAAAGCCATGTCAGAAGTCCAACTGATACTGAACAGTTTTTTTTTTTTTTTTTTTGCAATTCTTTTTATTTGGAGTCTTGTTAATCATCTTCTCACTCCACCCAATGAGCCAAAGAATAATTCCTGTGGCATTCTGCATTCCTCCATTTAGTCCCTCTTGGAAATCCACTACCAAGCTTGGGGACTTCACCCCAGTGAAATTGTAAGCCTTGTTAGGTTTTCATTTAAGACTCTTGCTATAGTATGGGTAGCTGTGATTGCTGAGTCAACTGTCTATGGCTACCAGTTTCACCAAAATTGTAACAGCATTTTTATTTTCCATGCAACAAAAAAGCTTTGTTAGTAAAATCTTAGGATGGGGAATATGTGTACACCCGTGGCGGATTCATGTTGATGTATGGCAAAACCAATACAATATTGTAAAGTAATTAGCCTCCAATTAAAACAAATAAATTTAAATTAAATAAAAAAGAGGCTTTATTTCAAATAGTCAACTCTGAATAACTGAAAACAAGAGAAGAAATTATTTTAAAGCAACAGTCTTTTTTGTGTTATTCCTTAATGGCATTTTCACCGTGTTTTAAGCTGAACCTTTCCATGTATCACAAATAGGGGATCATGTGCATCTGAATACTAGGATGAAGCTCCTTTGACATCATAGTTCGATTTCGGTCTACTGGTCTACTCATTTTTTCTTATTCACATTAACAAAAATGCACAGGGAATGGCTGTGTAATTCATATCCGTTATGATTCCAAGCAAGCCATTAGCTTTGGAGAAACGCAGCTTAAACCACTCAAGGGATCGGATTCCGAGGCGAGCACAACCGCAGACCACAGGTGTCCTGAGATGCCAAGGTCTGTGCAGAGGTCAAGGTCAGGGAGAGAAGCAATAGTTCCAGAAGGAAAGAAACTCTTATCCAAAGAGGATAGTTTATTGATAGTAGTTCTTGGTTGGTTTAATAGCAGCTGTAAAGCTCAGCAAATTCAATTTAGTGTTGTTTGGAGGAAATGAGAAAACAATATGAAAAACACAAAACCAGAGGGTTTAGAATCTCAGATGACAATGCAGTTTTGTCAATCGTATGAATCAATTTAAACATGTTTACCTCAATTTTAAAAAGTCATTTCAAGGAATAAAGACATGAAAGAGGTGCTCTCAAAATTCTCATTCCTACTGTTACAGCAAGCAACAAATCTACCTTCCTCTGTCCTAAGACACCCTTCTACACATTTCAGATTCTGAAATCTGGATTTGTCTGATAATCAAGGTCGCAATAGTTGTAATATTTCCTCCTACCACAACCCCTATTATTCATTTAATGATATATCTTATACTCAAGTGTTACTTAAATTTCATGAAATACAAAAATAGCAGACAGTTTTGTTGATACTTGGGACATTTTAACTTGACTTTTTATTTATTTATTTTTTAGATTTCTTTTTTAAAATTTATTTTTTGATTGAAGGATAATTGCTTGACAGAATTTTGTTTTTTCAAAGATCAACATGAATCAGCCATAGGTGTACACATGTAATTCAGAGAGTATACACAGGTGTGAAGCATTGAAAGCACTTTGTGTTCATTATTGTGATAACCTTTATTGTACTTTCCATCTGTTCTTATCACAGTTCGTTGGTTGTAAGATGCAGAAAGCAGTCCCCCTCAGCTGGTGTTTAAAGCTAGAATGAACAAAGCGATGTATTGGGGGGTGGGGGGCGGGCGGTGTCCGGAACCCTGAAGAGTAAGCTCTTTTATTCACTTTTATTCACTCTCATTCTAAAGCTCTTTGGAGTACCTGAAAACAAAGTATTTTTTTTTGTGTTAAATAAAAGTACTTTCTTGTGCTATAATAGCATAGCACCAGGTTGAGCTCCCTGTGTTATACAGCCTTTTCCCACTAGCTGTCTGTTTTGCACATGGTAATGTACATATTTCAACGCTTCTCTCTTAGTTCATCCCCACTCTCCTTTCCCACTGTGGCCACAAGTCCTTTCTCTGTGTCTGTGTCTCTGTTCCTGCCCTGTGATAAGCTAGAGGGGTGCGATGTGGGGGCAGGGAGGGAGGCTGTATATGTGTGCTCACTGCTGATACGCATTGTCAAATGGCAGAAATCGATACAACAGTGTAAAACAGTTATCCTCCAATTAAAAATTTTTAAAAATGTAATCAGTCAGTTCAGTCCCTCAGTCGTGTCCAACTCTTTGTGACCCCATGGACTGCAGCACGTCAGGCCTCCCTGTCCATCACCGACTCCTGAAGCTTGCTTAAACTCATGTCCATCACGTCAGTGATGCCATCCAACCATCTCATCCTCTGTCGTCCCCTTCTCCTGCTCTCAGTCTTTCCCAGCATCAGGGTCTTTTCCAATGAGTCAGTTCTTCACATCACTTCAGTTCAGTTCAGTCGCTCAGTCGTGTCCGACTCTTTGCGACCCCATGAATTGCAGCACGCCAGGCCTCCCTGTTCATCACCATCTCCCGGAGTTCACTCAGACTCACGTCCATCGAGTCCGTGATGCCATCCAGCCATCTCATACTTGGTCGTCCCCTTCTCCTCCTGCCCCCAATCCCTCCCAGCATCAGAGTCTTTTCCAATGAGTCAACTCTTCACATGAGGTGGCCAAAGTGCTGGAGTTTCAGCTTTAGCATCATTCCTTCCAAAGAAATCCCAGGGTTGATCTTCAGAATGGACTGGTTGGATCTCATTGCAGTCCAAGGGACTCTCAAGAGTCTTCTCCAACACCACAGTTCAAAAGCATCAATTCTTCGGCATTGAAGCCTTCTTCACAGTTCAACTCTCACAGCCTTCTTCACAGTCCAACTCTCATATCCATACATGACCACAGGAAAAACCATAGCCTTGACTAGATGGACCTTAGTCGGCAAAGTAATGTCTCTGCTTTTGAATATACTATCTAGGTTGGTCATAACTTTTCTTCCAAGGAGTAAGCCTCTTTTAATTTCATGGCCGCAGTCACCATCTGCAGTGATTTTGGAGCCCCAAAAAATAAAGTCTGACACTCTTTCCACTGTTTCCCCTTCTATTTCCCATGAAGTGATGAGACCAGATGCCATGATCTTCGTTTTCTGAATATTGAGCTTTAAGGCAACTTTTTTGCTTTCCTCTTTCACTTTCATCAAGAGGCTTTTTAGCTCCTCTTCACTTTCTGCCATAAGGGTGGTGTCATCTGCATATCTGAGTTTATTGATATTTCTCCCACCAATCTTGATTCCAGGTGGCCAAAAATGTAATAACATAGTTTAAAATACCATCAGGCATTATAAATGAGTATCAGCTTTGCTTAGTTAAGGGGTAAGCAAGTTTCACATGAATGGTGCACCATTTTGCCAAGGAAATGTATTTAATTGCTCATCCTTTTCTGGTGGAGCTCTTTCATCAATACAATATAAACAGAAAGGGGGGAATTTTTTCCTCCATGTGTGTCCATGTTTACGTGTGTGTGTGAATGCCTGCACGGCTTGAATTCTCACAGTTTTAAATTCTGCAGTTTCACTCTTAAAATATTCCAGTAGAAAGCTTAATTCTGTGACTGCCTTTGAAAAGTGACCAAGTCTCTTAGCCTCTAGCTTCTCAGTAATAAAGCTTCTCAAAGCCCTGCTGAGAACACAAATGGCCAGTTGCATTTCACAGCTGGAACTTTCGGAAGATAAGTACTAATTCAAGATATTTTGTCTAGTGTGAGGTGTAATACCATTTATGATCCCTGGAGAATAATCTCTAAAGCAAAGAAGAAGGCATATTCTTGCATATTCCATGAAGAGCTTGTCTCATGAGTAAACTAACATAGAGGTAACGTTAGTGTCTAGGAAATAACTGAATGTTCTAGAAAATTTTAATATAAAAAGTCAATGTCATTTTCACAGAGATTGATGTACAGGCAAAAATTAGAATGTTGTCAAACATTTATAGCCACTAGTATCACCACATATTGCATGAGTAGTTCAGGATTCTTAAAAAATATCTGTTTTGTGAACGTTTTCATCTCAACAGAGCCAATAAAACACATTGAAAAAAGAAAAACTGGAAAACTAAAAAAATAAATTAGACATGTTAGTGAAAGCTGTGCATTTAGTGTAGCATATTGAGTAAATTTATTATTTTTCCTCCAGACTAACCTCCATTTAATTAACTGAATAAAATCAAAGTGGTTTTCAAAGATAAATACTGATTTTTAAAAGTGGCAAATTATTTGATTTCAACTTTGAAAAAGTACATGGAAATTGATATCAATAATAAACCTATCCATAACAGGAAAAAAGATTATGAACTCTTTAAAAGGCATTTTTATTTAAAAATAAATTAAAAAGTGAAATAGCACCCTGAAATCTTTCATTATATGCTTTTCTTCAAAAAAAATATGCTTAGAATTTCATCATATAATAATAAAAAGGTATTAATACATTGTGTGAAGTAGTCAAAATGTGTCTCCTTAAAATATTTGTAAAATTAACTAACTGTGGCTTTTGTTGTGTAAATTAAAGGGATTTAAAAATCTTTCGTCCCTTGAAGTTAGAAACGAGGACACTTGTAAGACCGCTCTCAAAGGCGAACATGGAATTTAAAGAATTTTAAGGTATTTTTGGAAATTAACTTATTTAGATCTACTAAGCGTTGCATAATGGAAGATGATTACTGTATAGCAACATTTTGGGGATGATTATCATATAACAACATTTTGGGGAAAGTATAGGAAGCTGATGATAGTTAACTTTTTTTTTTCCCACTTCTACAAATAAATCAATTTAAAAAGTATAGCTTGAATTGAAAGGGGAAAAATAAAACAATGTTATTTGGGTTAAGAACTTCCTATATTATATTGCATTTTCTGGGAAAGATATGAGGCCCCTGATTCCTATGGAAATAAAATAAAATGAAAGAAACTCCTCAAAAAAAGGTGATGACTTTCATGGACTGAATTGTCGATGACTTGGTGAATGATTTTAACCACATGAACAAATCACTTCCAGAGTTAGTTCTCACCTGTCAGTTAGCGTGTTTTGGTTGACTTAAGAAATGAAAAGTTCTAATGCATGCACTTTGGTGTAATTCAAGGGCATTAAATTACAAGGTTGAGGAATAAGGCATCCAAGTGTCCTGATGGAGCAGGAACTGAAGGAAGTGAATGTACATCTCCAAGAATAGAAGCTGCTTCTCAAGAATGGAAAGACACCAACACGGTGCCCAGTCGTAAGGAAAGACCTCCGTAATTACAGATGGCAGCGCTAGGAAACTGACATAGTGCAATTAAGGACAGACTCGTCTAACTCTTGCATAAAGTGCACATTAATAGGGCCACGTTCCCCGAATCCAGCTAAGACTGAGAGCCCCAGAGAAGGTCAGTGGAGGATGCTGAAGGAATCGCTGGGAAGAAGTTTCATTTTACTTGAAAACAGATAGCCTAGGAAGGGCAGCGGGAGAAGGAAATGGCAATCCACTCCAGTATTCTTGCCTGGAGAATCCCACGGACGGAGAAGCCTAGTAGGTTACAGTCCACGGGGTCGCAAAGAGTCGGACACGACTGAGCGACTTCACCTTCACCTTCACCTTCAGGAAGGGCAGCGAGATGATGAAAATGTGCATTTAGCTAAATGGGAACTGTCAAGTCACAATCAGAGACATCAGACTCTAAATATTAGTATTATCTAGCTATGCATTAAACATGCATTAATGTTATTTCATCCTCTTGTTAGAGGCACCTGGAACTCACAGGATTAATACTTCATGAGGAAAGTGAAGCAGGCCTTCCTTTGTCCCAAGGAAGACATTGTCAATGGAATTTTTAAAGTCACAATTTCAATATAACAAACTTAGGACATGAACTTCAGTGTGAGAAATGAATCGGTCATAGGATAACTGACCAACCATAGACAGGTCTGTACCGTTAATCTGGAACATAGATCTTGACATGGATAAAATGTGATTGATGGGTATGAGAACATATCAGATCCCATTAAGGTAATTGGCCAGGAGCGCTCAGATCACAGTGAAGTGCCTGACCGATCCAATATGCTATTTGAACAGTTTTATTTAGCTAGCAAGAACATGCCTTTTTCACAATTAGGTAATGTATCATGTAAAACTGTATTTTTGTCTTGGACTTATGAATATTGGATTGTTACACCGTTTTTTCTTGCCAACAAGTTGAAAAAAGTTTATTAAAAAAAAGAACTGTGTGTCCCCAGAGGTGAGGTGAGGTGAAGTCACTCAGTCGTGTCCGACTCTTTGCGACCCCGTGGACCGTAACCCACTAGGCTTCTCTGTCCATGGGATTCTCCAGGCAACAATACTGGAGTGGATTGCCATTTCCTTCTCCAAGGTAGCTAAAAGAGCTCATCATAAATGGCTTCCATTTTGAGCAGTAAAAATACAATGATTTTCCTAATAAAAAACTGAAGTGAAGATAGCTTTTGGTAGTGTCCGTCCCCTCTAAGGAAGGATTTATCTTCTCATAAACGTTATCTTCATTACATAGCTGACTCTCAGCTTTCTTAAAATCAGTTGGGAGAGTATAAGAACACTCTCCATATTCCTAATCCATTGAGATACCAGTTCAAACCTTACACCTGTATTTTCATGATGTGAGAGTTTTCCCTTGGATCTTTAGTCCTTTACCGATTTTTCTGTTAAAATGACCTGAATTGTTTTTATCCAGATTAATAAAGGCAATATATGAGAATACTTTTCTTCAGAGGAAATAGGGCTCACTAAATTTAGAGGGAAAAGCTTAGAGAGTAGAGTCACAGTATCTTTAAAGGGACATAAATTTTGAAGCTGATCTTTGATGTTTGGGGAAAACAGTCATTGAATAACAGAGACCTAAACCAAATTTAAAAAGTAAGTTGAAAGTGAAAGTTGCGTCTGATTCTCTGCAACCCAGGAATTCGCCAGGCCAGGATACTGGAGTGGGTAGCCTTTCCCTTCTCCAGGGGACCTTCCCAACCCAGGGATCAAACCCAGGTCTCTTGTATTGCAGGCGGTTTTTTTACCAGCTGAGCCACAAGGGAAGCCCAAGAATACTGGAGTGGGTAGCCTATCCCTTCTGCAGTGGATCTTCCTGACCCAGGAACAGAACTGGGGTCTCTTGTACTGTAGGCGGGTTCTTTACCAACAGAACTATTAAGGGAGTCCAAATTAAGGAAAATGAAAATAATAATAATAACTTGCACTTGGTTGAAACCCTCATTAATATAAACAAAAATTTGGAAAATGGAAACAAAGAAGACTCTCTCTGGCACACTCTCTGCTTGCTTCATTAACTCCGTGAAGGTACCGATTGTGCCTGTATATAAGTAAAATCCAGATCCTGTAACTCAAACACGGAATCTCCCGGTGAAGGTGAGACAGAGAGGGCCCTGCCAGAGTCATCCCTCTTGTTCTCTTCCTAAGAACTAATTTAGTTCAAAATTTTCCATTTTTTAAAATTCATCGTGTAAATAGGAGTATGACTTAAAGAGCTGGCAGAAAAATAATTGGTGGCAACTTATAAAGACGGTGAGCATGGAAAAGGCGTTTGCACACGTAAGAGAAGTTGTAAATTTTGAAAATGATAAGAATTGGACGACCGTTTTATTCCATCAGTGGCTCTGGAATTTTAGCAAGTGCCATTAAAGTGAACAAGGAAATTAGCATAAACAAAACACAGAAGTAGCAACAGCTAAGAAAAGATGAACTGGCCCCAAATTACCAAATTGACCATAAATGAAGCCTGGAGGCAGGAGGCCGGGTCCTGAGAGAGAAACACTTTAACACTGATGTTTAACTGTCAAAGAGTTAAGGCACTTTAAATTGCACACCATCCAGAAGCTACTTTGTTTGGGGAGATAATTTTGCCTTTTGCTTCTCATGCAAGAAGGGCTCACACATATGGAAAGGAAAACGATACTGATCGACAGAGGCACCTGCTTCTCATGTGCTCATGGAAGCAGAAGTCCACTGATACATACATTACAGAGGTCACAGAAACTGATAAATACACTTTCTAGACCTTATCACTGAGATCTTGTTGGTGAAAGACAATTGATTTCTTGACAAAAATTATTCCATCAGATCAGTTCAATCTGATCTGAACCTGGAAGGTATTTACAACCTCCCAGCCAGCTCTTGAACTTGGGCTCTGCTTCTGTGGTGGAGGACCGAGCAGTGGTGGAGGAAAGCCTGGGACTTCTTCAGCATCACCTCATCCTACCGCCTGGGCAGGTGTCATCAATGTCTGTGGGGCCATCAGGGCAGGAGAGATGGCAGGAACACTGGAGGACTGCCTTTCTGCAAGTGACCGGTTAAAAATTTAATTCCTGAATGCATCTTCAGAAGAAAATAAAATCCTGCAAAAAGCATAACATATTACAACACCTATTCTACACAAGGTAAGGTTCAGTAATCCTGAAGGGTAATGAGATATTCACCAGCGTCTCCTTTGATCCAAGTGCATGCATGTGCCTTCCATGTGAAAGGAGAGAATTCAAGAGTTCCAATGTTGTTTCTGGATTTAACATCAAAAGTAAAGTTGAATATTTGGGGTTCGTGGGCAAGGTGTGTATAAAGGGATCATGCTTGCATGCTCAGTTGCTTCAGTCTTGTCCAGCTTTTTGTGACCACACGGTCTGTAACCTGCCAGGCTCTTCTGTCCATGGGATTCTCCAGGCAAGAGTACTGGAGTGGGGTGCCATGCCCTCCTCTAGGAAAGGGCATATTGTTCTCTTAAAATACACAAACACTCTGCTACATTAATGATGGTACCAGAAATTTTTAAAACTAAGTGTACAAAAGTCCTCCTTATCGACAGTTTCAGTTTGCATGGCCTCGGGTACCCGAGGTCAACAGCAGTCCAAAAATATGAAATGGAAAATTCCAGAAGTAAACAATTCATAAATCTTAAGTTGCACAATGTTCTCAGTTGCATGATAAAATCCCACACAGCCCTGCTCTGTCCCACCTGGGTCAGGAGTCCTTGTTTCCCCAGCCTGTGTCTCCGACCCTCCCACTAGTGTAGGGCACAGCAGTGTGTGCACGGGATGTGGTACTATCTGTGGTTTCAAGCATCCATTGGGAAATCTTACAGTGCACCCTCCATGGATAAGAGGGAACTACATCATAGAAGTAGCATTTAGAGGCTTCCCTGGTGGCTCAGACCATAAAGAATCCACCTGCAATGTGGGAGACCTGGGCTCGATTTCTGGTTTGGGAAGATCCCCTGGAGAAGGGCATGGCAACCACTCCAGTGTTCTTGTGTGAAGAATCCCATGGACAGAGGAACCTGGAGGGCTACAATCTGTGGAGTCGCAAGAGTTGGACACAACTTAGCAACTAAACCACCACCACAACAAAGACCTAAGGAAATCAGTCCTGAATATTCACTGTAAGGACTGATGCTGAAGCTGAAACTCCAAGACTCTGGCCACCTGATGTGAAGAACTGACTCATTAGGAAAGACCCTGATGCTGGGAAAGATTGAAGGCAGGAGGGGAAGGGAATGACAGAGGATGAGATGGTTGGATGGCATCATCAACTCAATGGACATGAGTTTGAACAAGCTCTGGGAGTTGGTGATGGACAGGGAGGCCTGGCGTGCTGCAGCCCATGGGGTCGCAAAGAGTCAGACACAACTGAGCAACTGAATTGAACTGAGCAAGGACCACTGTCCTGAGGTCCTTGCATCATCTGTGGAGCAATGCTGATGTAGAGTGACTCTGATTAATTAAAGATGCTTACTGCAACATCTAGTCAATTTTTGAATCTTTAAAGGAAAGAAGTATAAATAATGTCAGGGTTGGAGATAAAATAGAATCATAACTCAAGTGAAGGCAGAAAAAGAGAAAGAGAAATGCATGATGGATGGAACAGAAATGCCAGCAAGATGGTAGATTTTACTCAAACTGTATCATCAATTACATCAGAGCGAATATCTCATCATAACTGAACAGACTGAAATCATCAGCTTGTATTAAAAGGCACAACCTGGCTATCATCTTCTGCAGGAAGCTCACTTGAGATACAAGGAAAGAAATAGTTTAAAAGTAGGAGGATGAGGGAAGACAGGCTGTGTGGACATTAACAAAGGCTGGAGTGGGGACTTCAATGTCAATGTAGACTTGGGAACAAGGAAGATTCTCCGGGACAAGAGAGGACCATGTGTATTGAGAACAGTGTCTAGTCCCCAAGAAGACTGAGCATGGGCTCTGTGCAAGTCCATGCCAGGCCTGAACCACTGCCCACATCCGGAGCCCCTCCCACTGCTGTGTCCTGACCACAACCTCGTCTTTCCTGCGTGGAGGGTGGGGCCACTCCCCCCACCTCCAGAACTCAGTCCTTTGCTTCAGAGAGCCAATCTCACTGGGCAGTTATTCACTGTGGGGGAGATTATTACTTAAGTGAACTTTTCATCAATGCTTTCTTAAACTGCATGAAATGTTCCCTTGGTATCTCTAATTTTCTTGAAGAGATCTCTAGTCTTTCCCATTCTGTTCTTTTCCTCTATTTCTTTGCATTGATCACTGAAGAAGGCTTTCTTATCTCTTCTTGCTGTTCTTTGGAACTCTGCATTCAGGTGCTTATATCTTTCCTTTTCTCCTTTGCTTTTTGCCTCTCTTCTTTTCACAGCTATTTGTAAGGCCTCCCCAGTCAGCCATTTTGCTTTTTTGCATTTCTTTTCCATGGGGATGGTCTTGATCCCTGTCTCCCGTACAGTGTCACGAACCTCATTCCATAGTTCATCAGGCACTCTATCTATCAGATCTAGGCCCTTAAATCTATTCCTCACTTCCACTGTATAATCATAAGGGATTTGATTTAGGTCATACCTGAATGGTCTAGCAGTTTTCCCTACTTTCTTCAATTTGAGTCTGAATTTGGTAATAAGGAGTTCATGATCTGAGCCACAGTCAGCTCCTGGTCTTGTTTTGGTTGACTGTATAGAGCTTCTCCATCTTTGTGTTGGAGAAGACTCTTGAGAGTCCCTTGGACTGCAAGGAGATCCAACCAGTCCATTCTGAAGGAGATCAGCCCTGGGATTTCTTTGGAAGGAATGATGCTAAAGCTGAAACTCCAGTACTTTGGCCACCTCATGTGAAGAGTTGACTCACTGGAAAAGACTCTGATGCTGGGAGGGATTGGGGGCAGGAGGAGAAGGGGACGACCGAGGATGAGATGGCTGGATGGCATCACTGACTCGATGGATGTGAGTCTGAGTGAACTCCGAGAGATGGTGATGAACAGGGAGGCCTGGCGTGATGCTATTCATGGGGTCGCAAAGAGTTGGACATGACTGAGCGACTGAACTGAACTGAACTTTCTTAAACTACCAGCAGGATGACATCAACTTGCCCATTGACCACACACTTAACATGTGTTTTAAACACACTTCTTACACGGGGAGGTGGTAGTGGAGAATCAAATGCCTTGGTATTTGTATAGAAACAGCAGGAATATAAACACTGCCCTTAAAGAACCACAGGCTGGTGAGTGACCTGAGTGATTTTAGGAGAGTGTGAAGATGCTTCCAGGGAGCCCAGGGGCTGGGGTCTGGAAGAGCTTCAGCAGGATGGAGTCGGGGGGGAGTGCCCCAGCAGGATGGGGGGTGGGAGTGCTCCAGCAGGAGGGAGGGGCGGAGGAGAGTGCTCCAGCAGGATGGCGGTGGGGAGTGCTCCAGCAGGATGAAGGGGCGGAGGGGAGTGCTCCAGCAGGACGGAGCGGGATTGGTGCTCCCCAGGGGAGGGTGCCCTCAGCTGAGCTGTCAGCTCTGAGCAGATAACAGCAAGTCCAAGACGGGAGGAAGGACACTGCTGGAATAGGGAGGGGCACGCTAGGCAAAAGAGTGCAGGGGAAGGCGAGCGAACTGAGGAAAAAGAGGAACCAGGACTGACGGACTGAGAGCTCTCTATGTTTCCTGGGCTCTGTCAGGCTCCCAGGTTGCAAACCGTGATGGACTCATCAGAGCAACGATTCTCGTTCCCCTGATGAGTCCATCGACTCTTGTTCCCCCTTGCGAGCAGAGTCTTCCGCGGTAGACTTCACGCAGCAGGCGTGGAGGGTCCCCTCTCTGTCAGGCAAGGCGTTCCTGTAGCTTCCACCAGGGTTACTGAGGGCCCCATCTCAGAAGCCAGAGACGAGACGTGAGCCTGCCTTGGACACTGGGAAGCACTGTGCAGCCCTGGGCGGGCTTGTTTCGTGTGTCAAATCCATCTCGTGCCCATCGACAGTGGTAGTGCCTCTGGACCCGACTCTTGGAAGAGGGGGCATCCCTGCACTAGAGGTGCCTGAACAACCACAGAATGCTCAGGGCTGAATACGGAGGTTAAGAAACTCCACATTTTTAAGCAGAACTTCAAAAGATTGGGTGGGTTCATTTGCTCATTTAGATAATATTTATTAATATAGATTCTGGCAAGAAATTCCTTAAATTCTGTCGGTGCAAATTTGAACCCAAGTCTCTCTAAATATGCATCATTGCTAGTGTTTTCTTCTCATTTTCTGGGCCAAACACTGAATTAAGTCATCCATCTCATCTCCTCTTAGCAACAAAGTGCCCAGCATTCGGGTGGCCTGAGAAACCCTCCTGAAGCAGTTGTCTTTGATGTCATTTCATATGAGTTACAGAGGACAGCAGTGTTTTTACAGAAACGTAATGATTAGTCAAAGTTTGGAACAGAAATCCATTTGAAATGTGTCATAGTCTAATCACTACTTCTTTCTTTTGTCATTTTGCAAAATGTGATTATTTTTCATGAGTCGACATGAATTACATTTTAATAGCTTTCCCAGCATAGTTTTTGGAATTAAACCTAACTAATTAAACATAGTTATGCAACATACAAGAATAATTCTTTTGCTGAAAGCATTGCTGCTAAGTCACTTCAGTCGTGTCCAACTCTGTGTGACCCCATAGACGGCAGCCCACCAGGCTCCGCTGTCAATGGGACTCTCCAGGCAAGAACACTGGAGTGGGTTGCCATTTCGCATTATCTCAATACAATTGTGGTATTAATATCCCTGGGCTGCACCTCAAGGAACATCCACCAGAGGGCAGTGGACCCAAGATCAGAGAAGACAGGATTTCAAACCAGGACATGGGTAAATACTTAGGATCCTTTATACTGATCTTTACCAGGGAGCAGATCTACTATTTAAAAAGATAAAAATTACCACAAATAATTTCTTTATTCTTTTTTCAGAATTCTTGAAGAGGGACCACTGAATACCAGTTTGATATTTTTAGATGATTGCATTTGAGGGGGTGGGCAGCTACATGTGCGTATTAATTTTTTATTATTTCTAAAATAATTTATTTTTGTCAAGCATTACCTTTTCGTTTTGTATTGAGGTATAGCCGATTAACACGTTGTGACGGTTTCAGGGACGCAGCCATACATGTCCATGCATCCATGCCCCCATCCCCCCTCGCACCCAGGCTGCCACACAGCCCTGAGCCGAGCTCCCTGAGCTCTACAGCAGGTCCTTGTTGTTATCCGTGTTAAATACAGCAGTGTCTGTACATGTGCCCTTTTAGACATAAAGTTATTTTTGTATGCACTGATTCCTATAAAGAGAAAAAAGAACACACAAACTGTGTCTTCCTAGGAACGGTTGTGCGCGTGTGTTGATGGAGGCTTATAAACGTTGTTTTCCCACTCTTGAATCACCTAAATAGGAATGCAGACCGAAACAAAGGAACGCGCAGGCCTCAATAAAGCAGCCCACGTGTACCTTGCAATCAGTGCACAAATGGCTCGGCAAGGGCCCTGGCACCTTTGTGCCCGCTCCTTCCCTCTGCTGTTTGGGGCTGGGCCGCTGGACCACTCACAGCAGGGGTGGAGGGGAATTAGGAACGCTGATGAATGCTCACTTCATTTTCCCAGTGGTCTGGCGCTAAGTTATTATTTAATATTTATCACTGGCGTGTCTGCAATTGTTGAGCCCTGTAGAAAGAGCTGGACGTGCAGTGATCCTCCTGGGCCCAGCTGTGTGGCGCTGGCCAGAATGCAGACCCTGGGAGATGAGTGTGCCCCTGCAGCACTCGGGCGGTGGCTGGGCTGGTGGCTGTGGCTCAGGGAGCCTGTTTCCCAAGCATCTTCCCCTGTGAGGCTGAGCAAAAGCCGGGAAGATGGACCAAAGACGGCATCGACTCAGAGGCGAGGGAGACCAGACAAGCAGAAGCCCCAGCGCCACATGAAAGCCAAATGAGGTGGGGAATTTGCTAGAGGGGTTTTTAATTGGACTTTTTGTTTTTCTTATTGAAAGCAGTGCTTACTCCTTATGAAAGATTTGGAACACAGAGATAAGCCAAAAGATGAAAATAGAAGTCATGAATGACTTCAGCCCTCAGAGATAACCATCCTAAAACATGTTCTAAATTCTTCTATTCCTCAGATGTTTTAAAATTAATATTTGAGTTCAATATCTAACAATACGGATGACAGTTTCATAGCAGTCAGGCACCAGTGGAAAAAAATCCCTGTTCTCCAAACAAATACTGTAAACAGAAGGCAGAGGTCTGACTTGGAGGAGGGAGTTTCAGCCTTGAAGACCAGGTTCTGAAACCTGGCCTCCCTGGTCGGTAACTCTGTCCCCTCGCTAGAGATGCTGAGTTTTTTACTGCTCTTTCTTTGCAGAGAGGAGATGAGTTATTTCCATATCAAAGCACTTTCTCTTTTTTTGGCTGTACTTGATGGCTTGCAGGATCTTGTTCCCCGACCAGGGATTGAACCCAGGCCTTGGGGGTGAAAGTGTTGAGTTCTGACCACTGGGCAACTGAGAGAATTCCCAACAGTGCCTCTGAATGGGCTGAGACACAGCTGATGTAAAGTGTGGCAACATCTTGTTTATACATGTTATCACTGAACTCAGATATTATATTTCTTCCTATGGGGAATACAAGGTAAAATTCAGACCTAACTTATAAAGTAAAATGCAAATGTCTTTCTTTTTCTATTTGAAAAAAAAATGCCTTTCTAATAAATGAAATCTATGTCATAAATATTTTTTTTCACAGTGGCCATATAGGGGAGGAGTTTTCTTGATGTACTTGAGGTTAAAATTGCTAATACGGTGCAAGAATGGAAAAAGGGCAGTCTGCAGTGCTAGTAACATTATTCATTAACTGGTTTTAATGGGCTCTTTGGGGACATTTTATCTGCAATATGTAACAGCCAACAGGGCTCCTGCTAAAGAATTTCAAACAAGGTCAAATCAAAGTGTTAGTCGATCAGTCGTGTCTGAGCCTTTACAGCCCGTGGACTGTGGCCCGCCAGGCTCCTCTGTCCATGGGATTTCCCAGGCAATCCTGGAGTGGGTTGTCATTCCCTTCTCCAGGGGATCTTCCCAACCCAGGGATCTATCCTGGGCCTTCGGCATTGCAGGCAGATTCTTTACCATCTGAGCCACCAGGAATATAAGCAAGGTCACCCTACAGAAATGGTGTACCTTTGTGGGGTGCTGGCCAGGATGCCCTTTTGAGTTGATGCTTCGTCTGTTCTGCTGGACAAGACCTTAAAAGCACAAGAGAAGAGAAATTCACAAACCCACCCAGGTGGAAGAAGCAAGCAAGCATCTCAGCATGAACACTGGACACATGGGAAAGCCGAGGCTGTGAGAGCTGGAACTTAAGGAGGTTTAGGACTCCCATCGGGGGGTGAACAATGTCACCCCAGGTTCACATCCCCCCAGAGCCCTGTGAGCTTATGTGGAAACACAGTCTTTGCAGATGCGATCAAGTCAAGATGAGGTCACCACGGATTGTGGTGGGCTCTGATCCGATGGCTGGTGTCCTCCTGACCAGACAGGATGGGAGAGGACACGCAGGGAGCAGGATGTAGGCCAGGGCATGCGGGACAGGATCTGCAGGTTCGTCGACATGCCGAGAACATGTGGAGGTGAAGAGACATGGGACCGATGGGCCTCAGAGTCTCTGAAAGGAACCAGCCCCTGGACACCTTGAAGGATCTTTTGGGCTCTGGAGTCACGGAGGATGGATTTCTGTCCATGGAGGGTGGATGTTGTAAGCCACTCGGTGTCTGGATATGCTAGACAGCCACGGGAATCCACCACGGATGCCGCTGCTGGTCTCCCAGGGAGAGAGTCTGTCTACACCTGGGGTACAGGTTTGCTCATTAACCTCAGGAACCGGAGAAGATGAATTCAGTGTCATCCATGTAGAAGCTGCTGAAACAGTTGTCAGCAGCTGAATGCTGTTTAAAAAGCATTTCAAAGTTACCCCTCTGTAACTAGCAGGTTCTTGACAACACCCAACAAACTGGGTGATAGGAATTTCCAGAGAAGTCAATGTGGACAGATTCCTGGATCTCCCAGAGCAGAAGTGTGCTCTGGAGGAGGAGAAGCAGCAAAGAAACTGGGAGTAAGGGAGCCACGGGGTTTAACGTTTCTTTGCGGGTAGATGGAGTCATGTTTGTGTCCCTGGACTCTGAAGCTTGAAAAGAGCTGCCACATTCTCCTGGTGCATGTACAGTGGAGTCCTCTTGACTTTGGTTGAGGAATGATGATGTTGACCTCATGACATATTTCTTCAGTGGTCATGTATGGATGTGAGAGTTGGACCATAAAGAAGGCTGAGTGCTGAAGAATTGAAGCTTTTGAGCTGTGGTGCTGGAGAAGACTCTTGAGAGTCCCTTGGACTGCAAGGAGATCCAACCAGTGCATCTAAAGGAAATCGGTCCTGAATATTCACTGGAAGGACTGATGCTGAAGCTGAAGCTCCAATACTTTGGCCACCTGATGCGAAGAGCTGACTCATTTGAAAAGCCCCTAATGCTGGGAAAGATTGAGGGCAAGAGGAGAAGGGGATGACAGAGGATGAGATGGTTAGATGGCATCACCGACTCGATGGACATGAGTTTGAGCAAGCTCTGGGAGATGGTGAAGGACAGGCAAGACCTGTGTGCTGCAGTCCACGGGGTTGCAAAGAGTCGGACACGACTTAGTGACTGAACAACAAGACAATATGACAGCCTATCCTGTAGTTAATTCACTTTTGCTCTTTTATTCTTTGTAATAAAGTTATTTTGGAAATGGCATCCTGGCTCTGCTATACTAAGAAAAAGGAAGTTTCCCCCCCTTGTGTTCAGACTGTAGTTTAAAGAGCAGCATCTAGAGAGTTGGGCTCAGAGGAGCTCCTTGTGGATGAGGAGGGGAGGACAGCAGAGGTCACGGCTGAGAAATGACCCCTCCGTCCTTAGTCTGTGTCCTCCCCACACATCCTCACCCACGTGGCTGCTATTACTTGAGTTTTCTTACCTGTGAGAAGAGAATAGCGTACAATCCTTCTGAAATGCAATAGTGCATGCTTTCTTATAATTAGGAAAGATAGAAGAAAACACCTGGCTAGCTGGTAACTAGCTGTGTTTTAAAGCTTCGATATGAGCATTGATGGTAAAGTAGCTAATTAAATCCCTTCATTCTACAAAAATGTAAAAAAATGAGAGTGTGTTCTTTAATTCTATGGTCATGGAAAGATGGAACCATGCCTAGCAGCCTAGAGACACAGAGATTTCTCTCTAAAATTAGTAGGTGAGATTGCATTAATAAAACTATTTTTGAAAGGAAAAACTGGATATTTTATTTAAGAGATTTAAGTAAAAGAATAAATGGAGAAACAGAAATAGCAAGTAAAGAATAAAAATAAGTGATATTTATTTCTTGATGACCTACAATACCTAAGATGATAGAAATATTAATAAGTGCTCCTCTGGGAGGATTTTGAGAATCACTGGAGGAAATGGTTCAATAACAATTTAGGTATGAGTTTTAAATGGCTTGGGTTCTATCTCTTAATAGCTTGAGTGCATTTGTAGGATATTAGGAACAGTGGCAGATACGTTTTCCTAGGGTGAGTTTTCAGGAACTTTGATACAGACGTGCCTGTGACCACCCCCTGAGGCTTCCATCTCTGCCCAGTTGGTGGATTCTGGGCCTGCGATGCTCGGCCTCCTCGGCCCCCAGCTCCCCAGGGACCACCTCACTGGGTGCCAGGGCTCTGGAGGCACTTGGCTCATCTTCTCCTCTATCTGACCCTGATCCTTGCTTTCATGCATCTGCTTTGCACTAATAATGTGGACTCACAAGGAAGAGGTTGATTAGCTTTATTTGTTTTGCATTGGCAAATATTTGAAATTGAATGTTGGGCATTTTTTAATGCTTGCTTACTGTGAGCAAAAGGAAAGATGCACTGTGGGATGCTGACTACTTTAAACAAATAATAATAATAGAGGCAACGATAAAATCAGCATGCTACAGGCTCAAAGATTCACATCTAAGTGAGCCAAGAGAGTGGCTACTTTGTGTCTGAATCAGGAACGTGGAACTGTTTGCTTGGAGGAATGGTGGACGTGGTCCAGGACATCAGGAAACCTTACGTATGTTTGCAATGGAGATGGTCCAGGATGCTCATCTTCCATGTAAGTCAGTTCACAGCATCCAATACACGAAGAGGGTGCTCACCCTCCATGTAACTCAGTTCACAACACCCATCATGTGAAGGAGAGGGCGCTCATCCTCCATGTAACTCAGTTCGCAGCACCCATTACATGAGGGATAATTTCCTGTACCTCTCAGGATTGCAGCTCTAAGTGCACTGCTGGCTCTGACCCGTGGAAAATAATAAAGCGATAGCACCCACACGACCACACTGGACAGACACCTCCATAGCCTTCCTCCAAACGTGGCGGGGAGCTGCCCACGCTCCATTCAAGGGAAACCACCATCCTGCTTTAGTGGAACAAAATACAAGCTGTGTTTGAAGAGGCAGCTTTTAGCTCTTCAAAATTATGCCTGCTAATTAGAAGCATGTGACCAGTGAGTTATCTTCCAGCTATAAATTTTAATCCATATTCATAGCTACGTGAATTTCACCTTCTATGGAGCAGCCGTTATGCAAACAGTAATAGTTGGTGTGTCATTAGAGCATATCGGCAATTAATTCTCAAAATGATCAATGGGAAGGATGTCCTTTCCCCCATCTCTGGTTTATTTATGGGTTCCCATTAATTATGCCTAATTTTCTGTTGGCACTTCTCTTCCTAATGTAATTCAATTTAAGCATATCTTTCTAGAGACTTATTAATAGGTAGGGTCATTTATATTGTGTAGCACAAATATTTTATAATCCACTAATCTTGACAAAAAGGCAATGCCTTCCTGATAAAAAATGTATGAGAAGTAATGGTTTCCTATTAATAACTTATTAGGTCAGATCACACAGTTTGAAGTGTCTATTACACTTTAATTTTATAAGCTTTCCTCCTCTGGAATTTGTCACACTTTCTTTATCTTTTGATTTCGATTGTTTCTAGCATCCCCCTGCCTCGGTGACCCTAAACAGCCCTCCTCTGTGCCTTTACAAAGGCAGAGGTGAGTGAAGATCCTCAGGCTGTGCCAGAGGGTGTCCTGGAGAGGGAGACAGCTCTACTTGTCCTAAAGGGGGCTTTCTTCCTTTTAAGACATGTTAATAATCAATGGACTCTGAGTTATCTTTGGTTCATACACCCTTTCAAACTTCTGATGATAGCAAACAACCTTCCTTCAGAAAAGACACACTTAAACAGAAAATTCAAGTCTAATTTCAGAGGATTTAGAGAAATCCTAAAATTAATCAATACACTTTTTAAGGATCAAAGAAACACAGCTTAGGAACTTCCCTTTGGCTAAAGTTCACATGTTAATTATATCTAGATACTTGTACTAACACAGGCTTCCCAGGTGGCGCTAGTGGTAAAGAATCCACCTGCCAATGCAGGAGACGCAAAAGATGTGGGTTCCATCCCTGGGTTGAAAAGATCCCCTGGAGGAGGAAACGGCAACTCACTCCAGGATTCTTGTCTGGAAAATCCTATGGACAGAGGAACTTGTTGGGCTTTATGGGGTCACAAAGAGACAGGACTGAGCACACAGCATTTTGAGTAATAACATGAGCTGGATAGACATGATTTTCCCAAACCTGCCTGTCATTCATTGCCATGGTGTGATGTAACGATATTTGACTTGCCCTTTTAAATTCTCCCACCTCGACTGAAAATATTTTGTGGAATTGAAAAGGCTTTCCCGAGGTCCTGTGGGGGTATCTGCCTTCAGGTAATGATATCAGGAGAGAAAGATGAAATGTCTACAGGAAAACAGCAACTAGTGATGGATTTTCTCAGACAAGATGTTAGACTTGACTAGACTTCTGTCTTCTCCTCTGTAAAGTTACTTAAGAGGCCTCTTCTGATGCTGATAAAATTACACAAATGTGCAAAAGCAAAAAAATCAAGTCGTGACCAGTGTACATGAGTAGAAATAATTGATGGTGAAGAGATGACCCAAGTCCTTCACAGGGAGGAGCAGGGAGAGCGGCCGCTGGGCGAGCACGTTTCTGGTGGCCTGAGTCCCACTGGGGCATGAAACAGTATTTGCACCATAACCCTGTTACATTATGGACGGAGAGTCTGTATGTGCTAGTTCAGGAGTCGGTTATTTAAAAATACAATGTCAATGCAAATTATCATCTGGATAAAATGTGGTCCAGATTATTTTGCTCACAATGAGATTCCTCACTGGCAAGCAGGTGCCCTGTGAACTGCTTTTAAACATACCTGTGTGGGGCTACTAGAATCTTCAGTGACCCTCCACATTTTTGTAAGAAAGATGAAAAAGAACAGCCAATTTAGTTTAAAATGAAAATATCAGATCTGCACATGTAGTTAATAGCTATTTGAGAAATACTATTAATTTGGAGGAATATATTTATTAAATTTCCTTAAGAATATGGATTCAACTGATGTCATTACTAGACTAGCTTTGCGTTTTTAAAAATCATCAGGAAATTTTACCCTTAGATGAAATTCTCCATTCTATAAATATATTTTACTTTGGGCTGTTTTAGAAAACTTCTTCTAATATGTTTATTATTAATGTTTTTACTAGAAATAACATTTATCTCTAAATTTCACGGTGTCTTGATATTCACATGAATAAAACAAATTTGCATAATACTATATTGCTACTGCTAAGTCGCTTCAGTTGTGTCTGACTCTGTGCAGCCCCATAGATGGCAGCCCACCAGGCTTTACCATCCCTGGGATTCTCCAGGCAAGAACGCTGGAGTGGGTTGCCATTGCCTTCTCCAATGCATGAAAGTAAAAAGTCAAAGTGAAGTCGCTCAGTCATGTCAGACTCTTAGCGACCCCATGGACTGCAGCCCACCAGGCTCCTCCATCCATGGGATTCTCCAGGCAAGAGCGCTGGAGTGGGTGCCATCGCCTTCTCCGAATACTATGTTAGGTAACAATATTATTCATTGCTGCTGTTCTTGCCCATCTGCGCTGAGGTGATGGTTTTAAGCTTCTGGGTAAACCATTTCTTTCCTACAAAGTGAGAGAGAAGAGCGAGAATGAATGAATTTTGAGGAACGCACTCACTGGAGAATAAGAGGAAGGGAAGGCAGCTTGGGAGCATGGACCCACAGACCCTGAGCAGGAGGGTGTCTCTGATGGGACAGAGGGACCTGGGGGGCAGGGAGGGACAGAAGTGTGTCGAGGGCTCCAAGGAGTCACCAGGAGTCATCGAGGACTGTTACTGTGCTCATCGTGAGATGACCTCAGCAGGAGACTTGAAGAGAAAGACCAAGAGCCAGTTGGGTGAGGTTAAGGACCGTTGGCGGGTGTGTAAATAAAAGCAGCAAACGCGGCCCTTCTGTCTAGGACGACTGCTCTCAGAGGGGCGGGCAGCTGGTAGCAGCAGGGTCAGTGAGGACGGATGATGCACGCTCTGTGTGTCCCCACCGTCTAGTCCGGAGGACTCAGAGCTGCAAAGGCTAACATGGAGGGAGAAGGGTGAGGAGAGCACCGGAGACAGAGCTGTCAGCATCGTGCAGAGGAGAGAGCAGAAACAAGCAGGGATGCAGGGAGACCACGAGCTCGTGAGTTTCTCCGCCTAATACCACCACTCCACTGAGGCTGAAAGAGGGTGGGGTGACCCGGGTGGAGTCTGGTGTGACTCTCACAGGAGTTGGGATAACCATGGGCTCAGCCTGGCTTTCTGTCCAGCGAGGGGAGAGGGCTGGCATGTGGAAGGCTTGGAGGAGCTGCGTTCCCTGATGAGCGCAGACCCACTGGGCAGGGGAGAGGTCTCCCCGCAGGGTGCGGGTCTGGAGAGCTGTGCTGCAGGACGCCGAGGCCCACGGTGCACAGCAAGCCGTCGCAGCCCGGGTTTGCACTGTGGTCCAGGGCGGAGTGGAGCCGTGGGAGGCGAAACGCTGGGCGGTTGTTGGGGGCATCGATTTAGTCAACAGGACTAAAGTCCAGTGGGCCCCAGGCTGGGCGGGTATTATTATCTGGGTATTATTTAAGCAGTTGATTACAGCATCCGATTGGTGGAGAATCTATTATTTCTAGTGAGTGCTTCCTGAAACTCCAATACTTTGGCCACCTCATGAGAAGAGTTGACTCACTGGAAAAGACTCTGATGCTGGGAGGGATTGGGGGCAGGAGGAGAAGGGGACGACCGAGGATGAGATGGCTGGATGGCATCACTGACTCGATGGACGTGAGTCTGAGTGAACTCCAAGGGATGGTAATGAACAGGGAGGCCTGGCGTGCTGCGATTCATGGGGTCGCAAAGAGTTGGACACGACTGAGCGACTGAACTGAACTGAGAGTATAAAGCACTTACGATACCTTTTATATTGGAAAGTGAGATGTACCTACAAAGAGGCTAGTAGGCTGGGTGCAGTTAGCCGGGTTAGGTCATCTGAGATTCCAGGAAAACAGACGATTCCCAAGACAAGTTGGCTAAGGCTGTGGTCGGAGGTGGGAAGCGCTGGTTTGAGCTGCGGGCGGGCTGATGAGACCAGTTTAGCACTCAGCCGGTGAACTGGCCAAGCTGGAGTCCTCGGGGCCCTGCTGTAGGGCGCCTGCCTGCGGCTGAGGAAGGGGTCACTGGCCAGCCGCGGGCAGGTGCCCCCTGGAGTGGGGCAGGAAGGGTCGGGAGGGTCAGCCTGACCTCCGTGGACCCGGCCCTGAGGGTGGGGGCGAGTGTGAAGCGAAGCTGACCTGATAATCCGCGAGGCGGATGGGGGGGCCGTCAGGGGCTGAAGGCGGAGAGTCCCTCCCGAGCCCCCGCCCCCGCCCGGCGCCCGCAGGGCCAGAGCGGGACCCCGAGCCCCTGCAGGGTGCCGGTCTCCCCCAGTCTCTACCCTGAGCCGGGTGCGGGTGGCCGCCGAGGGCAGCCCCATGGTGACCCCCGGAAGGAGCGGCCACCGGGGGATGAGGAGCGGGGTGGGTGCTGGGGCCCCCGAAGGGCCCTGAAGCGGTGGAGGCGGTGGCAGGGCCTTTCCTGGATCCCGGCCTCCTGATGCATGACACTAAACCGAAAGCCACCGAAGTCTGGAACTGGCCGAAACGTTTCACTCTTGCTCCCATCTGTGGTCTGAACAGAGAAGCTCTGTAGTGCTCCTCCAAATCATTTTATTTTGCAAAAATTTTATTTACTTTTATTTTTGGCTCAGTGGGTCTGCCTTACTGTGCAGGCTGGTTCCTAGTCGTGGCATGCGGCGGGGCGGCTCTCTGGTTGCGGTGCTTGGGCTTCTCCTTACAGAGCAGGCGCTCCGGGGTCCTAGGGCACCGCTGAGTAGTTGCGGCGCTCGGGCTTAGTTGCGGGATCCCACGGCGTGTGGGGTCTCCCTGGATCAGGGACCAAACCCGTGTCTTTTGCATTGGGGGGCAGATTCTTCACCAGTGAGCCATGAGGCAAGCACCAAGTCATTTTAAATAATGATCCTGTTAGAGGAGCAGAAACGAAATGGCAAAGATAGACAGACGTGGAAAACAGAACGCCTGCTCCGGAAGCCTCCACCTCAGTGTCCAAAAGGCTCGGCCTGGAGTGGGTGGGATCTCACGCATCCATCGATGTCCTTGAGGACGGTCTTCCAACTGATGGTGATTGATTTTCCAAATCCATGAATATTTTTATTCAAATTAATGACCATAAAAATATAATCCATGATTCCTTATTGCATCCTTCCCTGATCATGTTTAAGAGCAAAAGAAGGGAACTTCCTCTTCTCATTAGGAATCTCATTCTGGGTTATCTTGTTAAATATATGTATTTTAAATTAAAGTTTACTCATTCCATTTATTTTTATTTTTAATTAAAATTTAAGAACATGGGCTTACAATATGAAAATGACTTCCTCACATGTTAATGAGGGCCCTGTCATTTTCCTAATATTTTTAATAAGATTAATCATTTTATCAGATTAATTTCTGCCTATAAAAATGCTTGCTAATTTCCACTAGAGGGATTTTAAACTCAAACATATGCATGCTTGAATTGTGAAACACAATTTTAAAATACAGGGCAAACTGTTGCCTGAGAAAGCTCGGTCGGACCGAGCATGGCTCAGCCCCTCCACTTCCACGGAGTATAGCTCACTGTATGGAAATGTTCCCCCATGGTCTGCTGTTAATTATGAAATCTCAAGCCTGTTGTTTGAGCACATATGTTACATGGACACAACACTGTTCCTTCTGTGACTCCCTGACCCTCCCTCCCCATCCAGACACCAGCTCCCCAAGAAGGACCTGCCAGGACATCCTTCTGTTAAACACCAGCCCTTCCTCCCCATTGTAAGAATATCAGACGGAAAATGGAAACAAGCTGGAAATGGCAGAGCAGAATGGCCCTCCCACGGCTCCGTAGGTGGAACAAAAGCCCCTTTCTGGCATCTGCAGCCTCAGCAGCTGCAGGCTGATGCACTTGGCTTTCTGTTAAGTAGAGGCTGGAGTGTAAAAATAGGCACTGGCACTGACTGAGTGCAAGCCTGTTGCAGTTTTACAGATTTAGAAAGTTCACTAATCGCTATCAATTAAAATCTCTGCCTTCTTGTTGCATGCATTATTCACAATAGTGCACACCGTTGTAGGGCTTCGGGAAAAATTTATTGCAGCCAAATGCAGAAACAGTGAAATGCAACCTGATAAAGATAAAAAATGTGTTTTAACTTGTAAATACAAAGTGGCCATTTTAGCATAAGTATTGGAATATATGTGATCACTGACAGGTGTATGCTGTACAAATATTTCTGATCCCTGATGGATCAAAAACATTTTTGATCAATTTCTTGTAGACTTCATTTTTAAAAAATCAAAGAAATAGTACCTAAATTAAAAAACCATCTAGTCAGCCATAAGTGTGCAGATATACGCATCCATATATACAAATACACAAGGGCATGATTAAAGCAGTGACTTCCCTTTTATTAATTACTTCCTTTATGCAGTCTGCATGCTCTACCAAAAATGAGAATCGGAAATGTCAAAATGAACTGATTGCTTTTTCTGAAGCTGAATCTTATTGTTGTTATGTTTGTGTTTTTTTGAAAACCTGTTGCGTTTGGTCACCATTTTGCAAAGTGTCATTTGTGCCATGTTGAGCTCTGCCACGCTCAGCACCCTCCCCCCAGCAACATCACTGAGTCTTCCTTGGGGACTGGCCGTGAGTCTGCCCCACGTGGCACCATCAGAGAAGCTGGGTTCAGGGTGGCTGTGTGTTGCTTGTACCTGTTTCAACAGGAAACTCAGATCTTGCCTTTCTTTAACCTTCACACCAACCAGCATCAGTGAAGTGGTAAAAATTGCTCTGAAAGGGGAAAGGCAAATGGAAGAGAGCATTCAACAATGATAATCACGCTGTCATTAAAGATTGATGAGAACTTTCAATTAGGCCCCATTCCCAATCTGGAGCCGCTCAAGCCAGCCCTGCCTACTATGATCTAAAGCTTTGCAATAAAGATAAAAGGTCATTACAATCTATTGAATTCAATCATGACAAGTACATTTACCTGACGGCAGCATGTATTACATACAAAAAACTAAATTAAAATAACATTATGGGCTGACTCAAATCCACATGAAAAAGGAAATTTAGAATGAAGGACAGATCAAATCACAGGCTGAGAATAATTTGATTTATCGTCCCTTTTTGTTGCAGAAAAATACTTACTCTGTTGCCCACCCTGATTGACACTGTAGCTCTGGAGAAAGAGGACACTTTCTTACTAACCGATGCTGTTCTTCAATAGAACAATTATAATATCTGATATCTGATATCTAATGATAGACTGAGAGACATACCATTTATCAAAACAATTCAGTAATTCTTATGTAAGAAGAAATAGACACATATAATTATGCACATACATGGTAAACATTATTATTTCGTGAATTTTAAGAGTAGTCTTGAAGTTTGTATAAATATTCAGTGTAAGACAAAACATTTTATAAATATACTACCACTGATTTTTATCCCTTACATATTGTATTTTTGACTGGAAAATTAAACATATTCATGTTTAAAAATGTAGTAAGCGTCTTCTAATTTCAAGATGTGTATAAGAGACAGAATCTATATGGTCACTGAAAGTTATATTTTCTGTGCTAATACCATTTACATCCATCCTATTTCTTAAGAGTCCCAAATCTAAGTTATCAATAACTGATATAGTTTTGAACTTGTCACTAATTGCATGTCACTTAAAAAGTTAATTAATAATGTTCTTGACTCCACAGTTGAGAGTTCTGTAACAAAATAAATTCTACAATGTGAAGAAACAGCAGCTTCAGTAATAAAATCTATCACTGTTTTTTTAAAGTAGGTTTAGGTTATCTTTTCTACATAACAAAATAAGTTATTGTCCACTTTTGTTAAAGATTATTTTAAAAACTTTACTTTTGTGAATATAAACAGAATGATCAGGGTCATTTGATCTGTTGTCACAAATGAGTCTCACTGTCACAATGTAAACCACCTTTTGAAACACAAAAGGTTCCAGCACTACTGATAAAATGCAAGTACCTATGCTTAACTGTTTTACAAGCCCAAAGCACATTAACTAACTTGCCTGTTGATGATGAATAAAATCACTAAAATAATTTTCCAAGCATATTCTACCTTACAAGTAATGATTTATTTCTGTCCTCATTAAGGACATTATTGCTATTGTTTTGACTCACAGCTTCCATTCTAAGTTTCTGCCCAAAGCCCTGGAGGGTTAGAACTTTGAGTACTGAATTCCCCTAGAAATCCCTTTCAGTGTAAACTTAGTAGCAACTGATGTTTGCTCAATTTTGGCTTACTCTGCAATCATTTGAGAAAATGTTAACATTATATGTGCATACACAAGAAATAGCTTAACCTGTTCAAATATTGCCTTTCCTGGCAGCTCATACACACAGGGGAAGTGCTGTCACTAACATGATGGTCTTCTCCCTGCAGAAGACAAAACATGTGCTTGTGGGTGTATGCATCTGTATCTTTGGACCTGAAATATCCCTTTCATATAAGAAATTAACCTCTTTGAACGCACATTGGTAACCGCTCTGTGTAGTGATCTCTGATCTCTCCCATGTGGTGGCAGCATTGCACTGGTGCAGAAGGCTGGGCTATGACTTGCTTTTGAAATGGCAGAGATGAAAGTCAGCTAGGATTTCTCAGAAAGCATCATTGGTACACACAGGACAATGCCATAAAACATGTGCAGAGCTAAGTCCATAGTGTTTTTACAACATAAATTTAGTCATCAAAATATGATTTAACTTAGGAGTCTATTCCTAATCTCTATAAAAAAAAATTTAGCATGAGCTATGCTATTAACAAAAAGATCACAATTTTATTCATATTCACCTCTTCTTACTCATAGATTATTTTTTTATATTTTGAATATCTTATTGATGTACAGACAGGATAAAAATATAACAGCTCTCCCATCTTTATTGCTTAGTTTATTCCAAGGACTAAAGTCATATAACCAACATAGAGTTTCAATAATATCAAATTTGCATTTTAGAAATCCTCGACCTCAGTTTTGCTGCTCATCAGGAATAATATATATTGACTGGGAATTAGTTTTATATTAAAGAATAAAGACTTCATAACAACATAACCTTGTACATCTTACAAGTAAAAGTGAAGTTTTGTTACCTAAATTGCAATGCTAAATTCCTTCTTGAAATAGAGACTTTTGGTTAAAGGTGCTTGGGTTGGGAAGATCCCCTGGAGGAGGAAATGGGAACCCACGCCAGTATTCTTGCTTGGAGAATTCTATGGACAGAGGAGCCTGGTGGGCTACAGTCCATGGGGCTGCAGAGTCAGATGTGACTGAGTGACTGAGCACAGATGTTTCATGATCTAACTTGACAAAAAATGTCTCTTTAGAGTTTTCCTCAGTGTATGATTTCTATTCTTTAGGCAGAATTGAAGGAAAAATAGTTATTACTAAAATAGTAAGTACAATACGTACCATGTAAGTACAATAAGTACCATGAAGTTATCTTGACTGTACATAATCTACTGTAATAAAAAAAATTTCTCAGTGTCAGTTATAATTGCCCATTATAAATGATTAAACCCAGATGGAAGTTATTTTTCACCTAGAGCAAACTGACTAATCCAATGATGAGATCCATACAAGACACGCAACTGGCCCGGGTTAACACTAAGGGTGGGGCCTCTCAGTCTATTTCAGTTCTGTGTCAGAGCACACCTCTGGACCAGCTGAGATACAGGTATGGAGATGCTGGGGGTGGGGGGCAGAGTCATAGCACCTGCCTGCAGCAGCTCTGACATTCCCCTCAGCTTCAGTCTCCTCTCTCTACACATTCACCAGCATTTCCAGTTTCTTGGTAAAAGGAGAACAGAGAAACAGAAAATTCTTCAAAGTAAAATTCTCCAAGCATTGCCTTGTCTTGAATAAGCCTGATGACAGTGAGAGGCATTGTATGGGAGAAAAGTAATCCAGACTTCCAAAATCTTTCAGTCTTTCAGTCTCTAAAATATCTTGCATTTTCACTCTGTCTCAGTGATTTCATCTGAAAAGGACATTTATTCACAGATTTACTATTTCTTTCAAAAACACATACTGGGTACCATATTTTAACCAGATATAATTCCAGTCAAAAGGAAGAAAGTTTGGTTCCTTTGAAAAGTAACAGATTTGTGTTTCAATGGAATATTGTTATGTTTTGAGTATTAAAATGATATAAAGTATAACCATAATTGGAAGGGAAACAAAAGCATTTTGAATTAGCATCTGATATAAAAAACACTTTTACAAATTCCAAGTCCTTGATCCACTTATTGCGGTTTATAACTAAGCCAAATGATTTTAATAGTAACTTACAGTGAATTCTTGCGGGATTGATCTGTATAAAAATGCATGCCCTTTTAGCCGTAGGGACAAAGTGCTGGTTAAGAGTGCAGAAAATTAGAGCAAATGCAGAAACATTTTTGTTCTTGTTTTTGTCTCTGCTGCTCTACACGGTGGCTGGAAGACGGGCAGGGGAGATGCCCACGGAGAAGGGACGGGGATGAGGGGTGCTGCTGGCGGTCAGGGCCTCATGTGGGCCACGCATGTGACCCCGCCCCATGCGACCCCGCCCCTTGTGACCCCGCCCCCATCGCCTTGTCTGGCGTCCTCACGCGGTGGCAGCCTTACGCCTTGGCATCCTTGCTCAGGGGGCCTTTGACTCTATCTGGCTGTTTGGTGGAATTAGATGAACTAAGAAGTCAGTCAGGCTCTCACAATAAGTGCAGAGTTAACTACTGCAGCATTTTTCAGGAAAAACAGAAGGCTTTGACATTTTCTAAATTTCATATGAACTTTGCATTTTTCTTTTGGCTGTGGAGGCCCTCAGTGGCCTAAACAGTCCTCTGATATATTTAGATTTTTTGTATGTTTGTGCGTAAATGAGTTCCATCTTTTTTTTTTTTTAATGTTACTGAAGTTTAGTTGACTTATAGTATTGTGTTAATTTCTGATGTACAGCAAAGTGACTCAGTTACACACACACACACACATTTTCGTATTCTTTTCCATGATGGTTTATCACAGATACTGAATACAGTATCTGTGTTATACAGCAGGGCCTTGTTTATCTCTTCTATATATACCAGTTTGCATCTGCTAATCCCAAACTCTCTTTCCTTCCTCCCCAACCCTCACCCCTGCCCAGGCAAACACAAGTCTGTTCTCTAGTCTATGAGCGTGTTTGTTTCATAGATAAATTCATTTGTGTTGTATTTTAGATTCCACATATAAGTGACATCATATGGTATTTGTTTTTCTGACTTACTTTGCTTAGTATAATCATCTTTAGGTCTATCTGTGTTGCTTCAAATGGCATCATTTCATTTTTTTTTTACAGCTGAGAATTACTTCTATCTTTAGTGGTCTGAAGAAAAAAATTACTGGCTATGTATTATCATGTTTGTTAATTTTTCATACTCTTGGCTGCATAAAACTCCTTTACCCGTCAGTTTTGCAAATGCACGTTTGTTAGCTTGTGTAAAAAGTAAGTAAAAATATAGATAGATAAAAGTCAGTCATGTTTACATAAAGAGAATATGCTATGTATACAGGCATGGACAATATATTATATATTATATACCCATATATGCATATATATATTTCTGGTCCTTGTGTTAGAAGCTAGAGATAAAGTAATAAACAAAATGGTCCCTGAACTCATGGAGTTGAAACCTTAGAGAAACAATTATCAAATAAATCCACAAAGAATAAAATATAATTTTATATTTTTGATAAATAGCACAATATATCTGTGGGCTTCCCTGGTAGCTCAGTGATAAAGAATCCACCTGCAATGCAGGAGACACTGGCTTGATCCCTGGGTTGGAAAGATCCCCTAGGGAAGGAAATGGCGACCCACTCCAGCATTCTTGCCTGGGAAATCTCACGGACATAGGAGCCTGGTAGGCTACAGTCCAGGGGGTCCCGAAAGAGTTGGATACAACTGAGTGACTAAACGATAGCAATATATACAATATATAGATAAGAATCCTTTCTGATCAGTATCATATTGGAAACACAAACAATAGATGCAATTTGCTTTCTTTATTAAATACTTTGCATTACACTTTTAAGAAGAAGTACTTGGATTAGCTCAGTTTTAAAAGAAACATTTGCACTAAGACCACATGATTTTAATTTTTAATTAAATTTTAATTTTTCTGTTTATATTATATAGCATCTGGATAGACTTCTAAACTTTCAGACAGGTTTCAATAATATTGGGTGGACTAGAGCTTAAGGCAATGGCACCCCACTCCAGTACTCTTGACTGGAAAATCCCATGGGCTGAGGAGCCTGGTAGGCTGCAGTCCATGAGGTCGCTAAGAGTCAGACATGACTGAGTGACTTCACTTTCACTTCTCACTTTCATGCATTGGAGAAGGAAATGGCAACCCACTCCAGTGTTCTTGCCTGGAGAATCCCAGGGATGGGGGAGCCTGGTGGGCTGCCGTCTATGGGATCACACAGAGTTGGACACGACTGAAGTGACTTAGCAGCAGCAGCAGCAGAGCTTAAGAAGTGTCGTGATTGGAATGTTCTGTTTCATGGGTATTTGACATTGCTGCTGCTGCTGCTGCTAAGTCACTTCAGTCGTGTCCGACTCTGTGTGACCCCATAAGACGGTAGCCCACCAGGCTCCCCCGTCCCTGGGATTCTCCAGGCAAGAACACTGGAGTGGGTTGCCATTTCCTTCTCCAATGCATGAAAGTGAGAAGTGAAAGTGAAGTCGCTCAGTCGTGTCCGACTCAGCGACCCCATGGACTGCAGCCCACCAGGCTCCTCCGTCCATGGGATTTTCCAGGCAAGAGTACTGGAGTGGGGTGCCATTGCCTTCTCCGGTATTTGACATTATATTGTTAAAATTGATTATTTAGAAAACAATTTAAAAAATCATATTTTGGTAAACTTGCAATGTCCCTTCCTTCTCACTTACTAAGATTTTTTCCTATTTTCTTCTTTATTTCCTTCCTACCTGTGTTGACCAGAGGAAAGATCTTATGCAGAGGTAGGACATTTAAGGGCTTAATCTTCACAGGTTCTTAGCATTAAAATCATGTTGACCCGAATTCTAAATTACTGTTATCTTTCCTGACACACCAAATTCCCTTTTGAGAACTATTTTTTCGGTGGTGTGTTGTTTCTTGTGTCCAGATCCTTAATTGCATGACCATCAGGAGAGTGATATACAGTATATTTAAAGATCACGCGTTGTTGTAAATCTGGGGCTCAGTGATGTGGTTTATAAGGCAAATTACAACTCCATTGGAGTCCTCTAAAGTGAATAAAATTGCTCTTTTTGTTGAATCCTTTTGGTCGCAGTAGGCAATAAGGAAAAAAATGTGTTGACAAAAAACAAGCAATGATGAAATAAAAGAAGTTCCAAGATTCAGAGATGCACGTATCTTGGATTTTGGTGACCTGACATAGAAAATAAGTAAGATTCTTAACTGAGATTTCAACTATTGTACTCCCGACTTCTTGCCTTTTATAAATAGGATGGAGCAGAAGTGAAGCCCTTACTACACCTGGCGCTTGTGTTTCCTATAGGGGTTTAGTGACCTCTGCATTCCTGACAGCCTGGACGGGGTGGACACCGTCCTGTCGCTGCCTGATGTTCACCTCCCACCCCCTCCCACACAGACCACTATCTATCCATCATAGAGCCTTGGTTTGTTTCTTCAAACATTAGGTCTCAAAAGCAAATTTTATGGCCGCTGGAAAACGCTGGGCGTATTTGTTTTTCTATCCCTGTATTGGACTCTCTTCCATGAGTGCCTTACACAGACCTGTGGTGATAGACACAAATTCAGGACATGAAACTGACAACTGCCCACATGTGGACTCGTAACTTTGTAGATCACGACAAATTATCTAACATCCCCCTGATCTATGTTGTCACAGGGCACTCTGCTAGACTGGAAAAGACCAGAAGGATTTCCCACATGCGTGGCGGACACAGTTTGGTTGCTCCCACATCCTAAAATGCAGCCTCTCTCCACCTTGACAGTCAGGTGACACCTGCCCTTTCTGGATTGCCTACATTTTTTCTATGATATCTTGGCTTTCTGGGCTATGTATGTTGTAAAGTTTATTATTTCCATCACTAGTATATATGCTATAGGAGATTTTACTTCACATTGTTATCTATCAGAAAAACAATCCATTTTGTGAATGGATTATTTTGAGACCAGTAAATGCATTTTGTTTTTAAAAAGATTACTTCATTTTTGAAAATTTGAAATGATTACATGTACTTTTTATCAGTAGGTATTTTTAAATTGGGCTTATAAAATCAGAGTTAGAATATTAACATTTAATGGTAATCAGCATTCTAACTATGGAAGAGGCAATTAGAATTTTAAGACAGACAGGTCTGTGTTGGTCCTATTCTATTTCTTGATAAAAAGGGGCAATTAATTTTTATTAACTGAAATGGTAATGATAACATTGATTCTTTAAAAGATATGTTCATATAAAATAAGCAATGGATGTGCAGTGTTTGTAATATGAAAACATGTCCTCTTTACTTCATTAGTAAAATGTTCTACAAAATTTCCTTATTTCTGTTAATTTTCCATTTCAATTCAAGATGAAAACTTCGATGATAGTTGATGAGCTCAATAAACAATGGACAGGAGATTTCAGAGCATCGGTCAATACTAACAGTCCTCTCCCTCAGTTTTCCTTAGGACCTCTGTAGAATAACTGATACAATTCATCATTGAAGGGATGTCACACACTTTTATAATGGACAAAGACCTTCAGAACTCAGTGGCATTTCTCAGGGCGAGTGTTTACATTATGAGCTTAATAATACCTCCTGCCACTGACTGCCAGCCTCCAACTGAATAGGTTTTTTTTAGAACTTCACCTCTTATTCCATTGATTCCAGTAATATCAAGAGACTGAAATCATTATGTGTGTATATATGTATAGGATTTCCCAGTGGCACGGTGGTAAAGAATCCACCTGCCAATACAAGAGATGTGGCTTTGATTCCTGAAAGCCATGACCAGCAGGTTGACTCTCTGTATCTATTTGAATGCTAGCATATATATTTTTGAATGTATTTTCTTAAGAAGTACCCATTTTCTTATTTTTCAGACATTCATTCAAGAGCTATGTTATTGGGTACCTCTTTTGTTTCCAGAACTAGATTATATCTTATACGTCTACATAAAGAAAATCCTCTGGAATTCCCTGGCAGTCCATGGTTAGGACTCCATGCTTCCACTGCAAGGAACACAAGTTTCATCCCTGGTCAGGGAACTAAGATCCCACAAGCCACATGGTGTGGCCTAAAAAAGAAAGAAAGAAAAGAGAAGGAATGCCTCAAAAATTTATAATTTATTTTTGATTTTGAAAGTTAGAAACAGATTAGAAACAGATGGAAGCATATATATATATATATATATATATATATATATATATATTAAAAGAAATGCAAAAAGGTAAAACGGTTGTCTGAGAAGGCCTTACAAATAACTGTGAAAAGAAGAGAAGTGAAAGGCAAAGGAGAAAAGGAAAGATATACCCATTTGAATGCAGAGTTCCAAAGAATAGCAAGGAGAGATAAGAAAGCCTTCCTCAGTGATCAATGCAAAGAAATAGAGGAAAATAACAGAATGGGAAAGACTAGAGATCTCTTCAAGAAAATTAGAGATACCATGGGAACATTTCAGGTAAAGATGAGCACAATAAAGGACAGAAATGGTATGGACCTAACAGAAGCAAAAGATATTAAGCAGAGGTGGCAAGAATACACAGAAGAAAAAAGATCTTACAACCCAGATAATCATGATGGTCTGATCACTCACCTAGAGCCAGACATCCTGGAATGTGAAGTCAAGTGGGCCTTAGGAAGCATCACTACGAACAAAGCTAGTGGAGGTGATGGAATTCCAGTTGAGCAACTTCAAATCCTAAAAGATGATGCTGTGAAAGTGTTGCACTCAGTATGCCAGGAAATGTGGAAAGCTCAGCAATGGCCACAGGACTGGAAAAGGTCGCTTTTCATTCCAATCCCAGGGAAAGGCAATGCCAAAGAATGCTCAAACTGCCACACAATTGCACTCATCTCACACGCTAGCAAAGTAATGCTCAAAATTCTTCAAGTTAGGCTTCCACAGTACATGAATCATGAACTTCCAGATGTTCAAGCTGGATTTAGAAAAGGCAGAGGAACCAGAAAAAACAAGTGAGTTCCAGAAAAATATCTGCTTTATTGACTATGTCAAAGCCTTTGACTGTGTGGATCACAATAAACTGTGGAAAATTCTGAAAGAGATAGGAATACCAGACCACCTGACCTGCCTCCTGAGAAATCTGTATGCAGGTCAGGAAGCAACAGTTAGAACTGGACATGAAACTATAGACTGGTTCCAAATCGGGAAAGGAGTGTGTCAAGGCTGTGTATTGTCACCCTGCTTTTTTTTAACTTATATGCAGAGCTCAGTTCAGTTCAGTCGCTCAGTCGTGTCCAACTCTTTGCGACCCCATGAATCGCAGCACGCCAGGCCTCCCTGTTCATTACCATCTCTCGGAGTTCACTCAGACTCATGTCCATTGAGTCCGTGATGCCATCCAGCCATCTCATCCTCTGTCATCCCCTTCTCCTCCTGCCCCCAATCCCTCCCAGCATCAGAGTCTTTTCCAATGAGTCAACTCTTCGCATGAGGTGGCCAAAGTACTGGAGTTTCAGCTTTAGCATCATTCCTTCCAAAGAAATCCCAGGGCTGATCTCCTTCAGAATGGACTGGTTGGATCTCCTTGCAGTCCAAGGGAATCTCAAGAGTCTTCTCCAACACCACAGTTCAAAAGCATCAATTCTTCGGCGCTCAGCCTTCTTCACAGGCCAACTCTCACATCCGTGCATGACTACTGGATAAACCGTAGCCTTGACTAGACAGACCTTTGTTGGCAAAGTAATGTCTCTGCTTTTGAATATGCTATCTAGGTTGATCATAACTTTTCTTCCAAGGAGTAAGCGTCTTAATTTCATGGCTGCAGTCATCATCTGCAGTGATTTTAGAGCCCCCCAAAATAAAATCTGACACTGTTTCCACTGTTTCCCCATCTATTTGCCATGAAGTGATGGGACCGGATGCCATGATCTTCGTTTTCTGAATGTTGAGCTTTAAGCCAACTTTTTCACTCTCCTCTTTTACTTTCATCAAGAGGCTTTTTAGCTCCTCTTCCCTTTCTGCCTTAAGGGTGGTGTCATCTGCATATCTGAGGTTATTGATATGTCTTCTGGCAATCTTGATTCCAGCTTATGTTTCTTAGAGTCCAGCGTTTCTCATGATGTACTCTGCATATAAGTTAAATAAGCAGGGTGACAATATACAGCCTTGATGTACTCCTTTTCCTATTTGGAACCAGTCTGTTGTTCCATGTCCAGTTCTAGCTGTTGCTTCCTGACCTGCATACAGATTTCTCAAGAGGCATAGTTAACAGTTATTATAGTGTCTTTGCTAAAGTAATACATAGAAAACCCCCCACCATTTTACCTAAACACATTGAAATTTGATCAGAGAAAAAGAGACTAAATATTCCATCTTGGCATGACTTGAGGTATAGTTGTAAGCTTGAGATAATACAGTCAATAGATGGTGTGCCATATGTGTGTGCAAAGTTGCACAGTTGTGTCTGACTCTTTGCTATCCTATGGACTGTAGCCCACCAGGCTCCTCTGTATATGGGGTTGTCCAGGAAAGAATACTGGAGGGGGTTGCCATTCTCTACTCCAGAGAATCTTCCCGACCCAGGGATCAAGCAGATTCTTTACAACTGGAGAAGGCATCAATTGAAGGTAGAATTCTATTAATTTAAAGTAAGATTTTCTATATTATCTGACATTTTTGCAATAAATATGTTTTACTCTTGATATTAGGGATCAAAGCCATTATATAAAAAGGAGTATTTGAGATGTCTAAAACAATATATTTTCCTTATATATTTGAGGAAATGATTAAGCAAATACATGGTGTGCACTATTTCTCTTTTTTGGATTACAACTCAGTAATAGATTATAATCTTCTGGTTAGTGCTAGGGATTTGTTACCATTAAGGAAAAATGAGAGAATTAAGTTTCTGAATAAATTAGTGAAAGTGAAAGTGTTAGTCTCCCAATCGAGTCCAATTCTTTGCAACTCCAAGGACTGTAGCCTGCCAAGCTCCTCTGTCCATGGAATTTTCCAGGCAAGAATACTGGAGTGGATTGCCATTCCTTTCTCCAGGGGCTCTTTCTAACCCAGGGAGTGAACCCAGGTCTCCTGCATTTCAGGCAGTTTCTTTTTTTTCTGAGCCATGAGGGAGCTCCTCTGAGTAAATGAGGAGTAATCAAGAACTAGTAAGATAAAATTTAAAGTCCCATCTATAACCAGAGGCCCTTTTCGAATTTCCACAGAAGTTCAAAACCGCCTACTTCCATAATTAAATCTACTTTTCATTCAGCATGTACAATCAACATTAATTTTAAAATAATCAAATATTACTCTTGAGTTTTTGTGTAATTTTGCTCAGCCGTGCCCGACTCTTTGTGACCCCATGGATAGTAGCCTGCACCAAGCTCCCCCGTCTATGGNCAGAAGTTCAAAACCGCCTACTTCCATAATTAAATCTACTTTTCATTCAGCATGTACAATCAACATTAATTTTAAAATAATCAAATATTACTCTTGAGTTTTTGTGTAATTTTGCTCAGCCGTGCCCGACTCTTTGTGACCCCATGGATAGTAGCCTGCACCAAGCTCCCCCGTCTATGGGTCCATGGGATTTTCAAGGCAAGAGTACTGGAGTAGGTTGCCATTTCCTTCTCCAGGGAATCTTCCCAACCCAGGGATTGAACCCAGGTCTCTCACATTGTAGACAGACGCTTTACCATCTGAGCCACCAAGGAAGTCCTATTATTTCAATTATTGTAAATGAATTCATATAATGTATATTTAATACTGAAAATAGTGACTTTTCTGAAGTAATTTCTATCATCTTTATTACAAATGCAGAGTTTTCAGCTGAAATTATGGAGTAAATTACATTGTTCTGCAAAGGTTTGGGTCCAAAAATACAATTTTACCATTCTCTTCTGGAAAAAATGTGGATTCAGATTTCTGTTAATGAACTTATAAATGTTCCCATAAATTTAATCAAATGAAAATGGTTGCTAACAACTAAAATGGTTCCTAATACCATTTGTATGACATTCATGTTTGTATGAAAAATGGTATTTTTTCCCTATGTTTACTACAAAGTATTTCTCAGACTCACTACTACAGACAGGGTTGTGTGGACATATATATACATTTTTTTAGGTTCCACAAGTTCTCTACTAGAATTTTTATCTTGATTTTATGTTTTTATTTCATTTAAATTTTATATTATTTTTATTTAATTTTTCTTTAATTTAATTATAACCTTATATAAGCATATTCTGTATCATTTATATGACCAAGTACATGTCAATTATCTCATGTCATGATTGCCTTTTGAGTTTATGATTTCATTGGCTACAAGTAGTACTTTAATGATGACAAGTCAACTAACAAAATGAAATAGAAAAGTCATTTATACTAAGTCACATGTGAAGTCTGAATTACATCCAGAAGACAGTATAGAAATAAAGGTTTGGTAACACCTTACTGTGAGAAAAAAGAGAAAATGAATCATTGCATGACTCAGGGTTGACTCGGCTTTTGAAACTAAAGAGAAATTTTTACCATAGAAATCATAAAATATTCAAACTGATGTTGGAAATCTACTGTTAGCAATACAGCATGATTCATGACTTTAAATTTATGTAGTTAACATGAGTTTGAGCAAACTCTGGAAGATAGTGAAGGATAGGCAAGCCTGGTGTGTTGCAGTCCATGGTGTAGCAAAGAGCTGGACATGACTTAGCAACTGAACAACAATAATTTTAAGTTTATAGGTTTTATATTTATGCTTATACTTAATTTGCAAACTCCCTTTTGTTTTATGGTTAAATATTCCAGGAAAAATATGGAGTTTATCCCAAGATTTATGTTTTCAAGTTCTTAATACCATAAAGTAATTTAAATTGATACACACAACACTGAGAATATTTTAATGTAAAAAGGGATCTGTATGTTGTTCAAGTTAGAGAAACTGTTCATTGAATCATGTATCATCTTTCATATTTGCAGAATAAAAGAGGAAAAGAGAAAATTCGCTAAATTAGAAAAATTCTTTTTAAGTATATGTTTGAAATTAGTTGTTCACACTATTTTCTTCATATAGCACATCTTTATAAAATATTGTTAGCCTAACATTTGCCACTCAGGGTATTTATTGTAACTTGCCAGAAAAACAAAAACAAAACCACATACACTCATATATTCATTAAGGAAAGAAAAGAAAAATGTTCATTTTTAGCCAAACATGTTAGTGCCCAAAAAGGTAAGTAATAAGCTGTCAAACAGGAATTATGTATTACTCCTGGAAAAATATTTTAATGAAGACATAGGCAGAGAAAAATAAGTTTACAAGTATTTTAACTTGTTGCCATGACAACAAGGTACACTGTTTCACTTTCCTGCTTATTAGTCTTTTAATATGTGATCTTTATTCATCATGCAATGATTATTGAAGCAAACATTTTGCCCCATGCTGGAGGTACAAAATGGAACAAATCATGGCTTATCCTTTTGGATTTTGCAGTTTGGGTGATGAGGAGAATCTTACAATAAGTATTAGGACTTGAATCAATTATTTCAAATGTTCTGATGGTTGGTTAAGTGTTAAATTTCTGTTCATTATTTTCAGTCAACTTTATGGTATTTCAGAAAGATATACATATAGATATCTTCTCTTGACTATCCCATATTCATTTTAAGATGTAGTCAGGAGAAAAAAAATACCACTAACCAATAAGCAACCAGGTTTTCTGAACTGAGGATCAACCATAAATCTCTTTAAGATCAAAGATATTTGACCAAAAATGATGCCTCTGAGACTATAATAAAAAATAGATGATAAACTGTAAGTTCCCAACCACCCTTATTCTCCCTGGCTCTAGGCAAAAGGGGGGAAGGAAAATGTATTGTCTTCAATGACTCCTATATGCTCCCGTCTAATTTTTGATAATAAACTGCCATGTACAGGATTCCCAAAACCCACAGCCTCCTTTTCTCCTGGTAAACTTCCCTGTTTTAAAAAAGTATCTTATTTGAGTTTATTCTTCTAGAGCAGAAATTAGTTCCCTGAAATACTATTTTTACAGTCAAAGCTACTTGAACTTTCTCCTGTTTCTGTAATTTCCTAGGTACTTGATTGAAAGCCATCTTACTTAGGAAATTATTCTATGTGATTTTCCTTCCCGAGGTATAAATGGTCAAACCATCTTAAATATTGGAATTTTAGGTTGGGCATTGAGTGGATAATACTCCCAAATAAGTTATCACCCTTGTATAACCTCATTATAAGGATTGTCTTCTATGTTTTATTACACCTTTTTTTTTTTTTGCCAAGAATATACATTGTAATGAAACATTTGTAGGCCTAACATCTTGTTACTAACATTAGTCCTCAATAGAATTTCAAATTGAATGTATTGTGATATATTTATAACTATGCTTCACTCTTTAATTGCTCTAGTTAGAATCTCAAAACAAATTTTAAGTGCAGTTTATTGCATCTTTATTCCTTTATTCAGTAATTTTAAAAATAATAACTCTTTCCTGCTTTATCTTAGTTTAGGATGGCTGTTTCCCTTAAGTGAAATTCCTTTTTATCCTCTGAGTTTAGACTTTCAGAACAGGAGAAAAACGTATAATTTTCAAAGTTATTTACCAAATTGACAGAATGCGTTATTCTAATCAATAAAAATACCAATTTATATGTCTTCCTATAAATGTAAGAGCTACTTTGAACTACAATCACTCTGTGAAAGTATATACACGAATAAAATATGTAAGTGATGTAAAAAGCCACCTTTCATGTTGCCTAGTTCCCAAATAGGTCTAAACATCAATAGAAATAAAAAAGAACACTATTGAAAATTTTGAGGCTATAAAGTCAATTTTTTTGGTAAAGTATTAACTCTAAGTCTAAAGAATCAGATTAACCTGTTGACTTAAATGAACAAGATTAGGAATTCAAGGTATTTTCCTCATAATATATTGAGCTATGATAGTCCCTATCAGTTTACAGTTTCCAAGTTACATGGCAAGCCCTAGAAACTTCACAGATATAAATTACAGAAGTCATCCTTAACATTCACTGACACCTCAGACATTTTTCCAGGTAGCGTTATACAGTGAACAATACTTAAATATGCAGACAAATATAAAATAACAGCCCCCATTTACTGAGCACCCACCATGTGCTTGACAATGTGTTAAAGATATATCATATAGTATTTCTTCCTCTCTCACAAGCAACCCATATAAATTCTGTCAGCCCCACTGAAATTTCTTTTATTGCTTATAAACAAGTTAAGCTTAAATGATGCTAAAGTGGTGAAGGTCGCACCATTAGGGGCTGAAAGGGATTCAAATCCAGGCTTGGAAACTCTAATCTTTCCACCATTGGAAATTCCTTACAAAATAAACGAAAACCAAAAACAACTGGGCCATCAGTGCCTACCTTTCAATGATCATAGCCTTTTGATCTGGTCTCACACACTTTATATTCATCATTTTCAAACTGGGAATAATACTTTTTTGATTCACAAGATTAATGTGGATATACTTCAAAAAAGACTTTCATGTGCTTTAATTCTTCAAAAGCATTTTGCGTTCATTATTTATAACTTGTGTTGAAATTAAGCCTGTATATTAGCAGTTTTCACAATTTAGTATGAAGCACCTTAAAAGACCTAAAAAGGGTCTCAGAGGCCTTCCTTTTTTGCAAATTTGTGCTGTGCTCAATTGTGTCCAACTCTGTGACTCTGTGGACTGTAACCCACTAGGCTCCTCTGCTCCATAGAATTTTTCAGGCAAGAATACTGGAGTGGGTTGCCATTTCCTCCTCCAGGGTATCATCCTGACCCCGGGATCGAACCCACGTCTCCTGTGCCTCCAGCATTGCAGGATTCTTTACCCCTGTGGTGTTGGGGAATGCTTTCTGGATGTTCATATACTTCAAACAAAATAAGATATCCCAAGAGACTGAATACAGAAGCAGTGGAAAATGCAACTGTCTTCTCTTAAGCCCAATATTAAAGAGATTCACCAATATATGAAACAATACAATTCTTCTCACTAAACCTAATTTTTCTTTGGAGAGTATTTTCATTGAAAGATGCTATTTTGTTTACATTCATATGCATTATTATTTTTAACTTGTTAGTAAAAATTTTCAATTCTCAGTTTTAATTTCTAACACGACTATATCAATAAATATAACCCACAATATGAAAAGTCTTTGAGATCTTCAATAAAGTTAAGAGAGTATAAGTTTCTGAGAAAGAAGTTTGAAGTTCACTACTATTCATATCTATGACAGTTTTAAATTTTTCAAATTATTTATTATTTATATAACTACTAAATATTTAAGGTATAAGCACTTTAAAAATGAAAATAATGCTGTTTCTTCTATCTTTCATTGTATATAATGTTATAATTTGCACATCATTGGCACTTAAAATTATTTGTAGATTTTTGATTGGTAGAGGATGGTTAATTTATCTTTATCATTATACAGATAGTTAAACCCAGAGCAGAAATTCAAACCCAAATTTACAGTGTTATTAGCAGTCACAGTGAGAAAATCAATCTGTCTTCAAAATTGAAAGATTTCATAGTTTAGCATTAGAAAATTATTTCCCCTTGTTAGAATATGCCAACTTCCTTCTGGTTAGTGTCCTAATTTTTTTTTTTTTTTTGCAGTCCAAAACCAGAACACAAAATTATGTTTCCCTAAACAAGAACAATTTTCTTCATTTTAAAGTTGAAATTTGTTTTCCTAACTTGAGTTTTTAAACATGCACACTTAGGAGTCTACAAAAAAAAAAAAATGATACAAATGAACAAATGAACTCACTTACAAAACAGAAATAGACTCAGGGACTTAGAGAACAAACTTATGGTTGCCAGGGGGAAGACTGGGGGAAAGGGATAGTTAGGGAGTTGGATCAACATGCACACATTGCTATTCTCAAAATGGATAACCAGCCAGGACCTACTGTTTAGCACATAGTACTCTGCTCAATGTTATGTGCAGCCTGGATGGGAGGGGAGTTTGGGGCATAATGAATACTTGTATATGTATGGCTGAGTCCCTTTGCTGTCACCTGAAGCTATCATATTGTTAATTGGCTATACCCCAATACATATATACAGTTACAAAAAAAAACCCTATAATAGTCATGGTCCTTACATCAAAAAATAAATAAATATACACACTTACGTATTAGTGGAAAGAAACCAATTAAGTGTGTTGTATATATAAAGGTAAATGAAATAAAATTTAATTGTAGAAAATATATTTAGGCTTTTCAATGACTAGAAAGCCAACTTTGTCTTTCTCTTAGGGTACTGGATTCCTGCCTTTCTCTGTATGTCTGTATTTCCATCTCATTTCTGCCTGGGGATCCCCAATATCAACATGAGGCAAATCAGACCATCCCCCAGATGGCACTCTCAGGGACACAGAGTGAAAGTCACTCAGTCATGTCCAACTCTTTGTGACCCTATGGACTATACAGTCCATGGAATTCTCCAGGACAGAATACTGGAGTGGGTAACCTTTCCCTTCTCCAGGGCATCTTCCTAACTCAGAGATCAAACCCAGGTCTCCCGCATTGCAGGCAGATTCTTCACCAGCTCAGCCACCAGGGAATGAGGGACACGTAGGATGTATACAAGCTTTCTAGGGAAATCATGCATCTTTAGGGGACTCACCATTGCTTTACCTCCATTCCAGACTCCCTGGAGAATCCAATTGTCTTGTCCACTCTTGATATTATTATCTGAGTTTGTGGTGGTAGAATATTTGGGTTGGGAATAGGGATATTGTTTCACAGGGAATGTAAGATTAACTTTGTGTCCTTTATGAAGGAAAGGAAAGGGGCTAATATATGGGAAAGGTCCTAGCTTTAGGACTCCAAAAAATTAAATCCTTCAAAAGATGTTAGATCTTTAGATGAAGTGATGGCAAAATCCCTCCTGATTTATTAAAAATCCATTTCAAAATTATATAAATTTTGCTTCAATGGTTTTAATATTAGTTGTCATGAGTGTTCTGAGAGTTTTGATCAAAAGTAAAAATGTTATTAGAGCTGCAGTAGCAAGTCATATATAATGCCTAAATGGCAGTTTCAGTTGGCTGCCCTCAAAAATAACATTGCTATTTCACATAGATAAGTTTATTTGTTTCAGAATGAGATAAATAGACCTAGGTTTGCAGCATTTTAAAATATAACTGCCTACCTACATACTGAAACTTTTCAAGATATGTTTTCTTATGAATTTAAAATGTCTATTTAAAATACAAAACATATTAAAATGCTGATTTTTATATAATGTATAATGTGACAAAATATATGTAATTTTAAAGTAAGCTCTTAGTACCATTATAATATGCTTTAATAAAAAAGACATTATCCAGAAAATATAGGGACTTGCAGTCAGCCCTTGGTCAACAACAAAGCCTGATTTGTTTTCCCATAAGTCTCATGTCCCGAAGTTACATGATAAACAACTAAAAAGTAATTTAGAGGAAGACACTAAGATGATTCTAGTGGTACAGATCGTCAGTGCAGTCTTCCCCAAGAGTTCCTAATTCTGAATGCATGCTAAGTCGCTTCAATGGTGTCTGACTCTTTGCGATCCCATGGACTGTAGTCCTTCAAGCTACTCTGTCCATGGGATTCTCCAGACAAGAATACTGGAGTGGGTTGTGGTTTCCTCCTCCAAGGCTCTTCCAGAGATCGAACCCACATCTCTTGCCTCTCCTGCATTGGCAGGCGGGTTCTTCATTGCTTCACTGGTGGCTGAGACCGTAAAGAATTCACCTGTAATGAAGGAGACCTGGGTTTGATCCCTGGATCAGGAAGATCCTCTGGAGGAGGGCATGGCCACACGCTCCAGTATTCTTGCTCAGAGGTTGTACTTAGCACTGGATTAGATAATTCTAAGGAATTTAAACATTTGAATTATTTTTTAACAATTCCAATTTCATTACCTAAAACAGTTCTAGTGTTTCTGAAATAAGGAAAAATATACATTTTCAAAATCAATCACTAAATAGCAGAAGAAAAAAACTATGTATGAGGGAGACTGAGAATCAAGCTGGGATAGGAAAGGGAGGGAGGTTAGCGGGTGGTGCTGATTAAATTTACTTGGATGGAGAGAGCGTAGGAAAGATTTTTTTCCAAGTATGTGATGTTTCATCTAAGATCTGAAAATATGATCAGTTTAACTTACCAAAGTAGGATGAGCAAGGTGAAGATTGTTTTGTAAAACCACTTACGCTGACCCGGGATGAATAAAAGACTTTTCTCTCATTTTGTTTGAAATTTTCATGCGTGGTCCTGGGTTCCCTGTATTTTCTAATTTTGGATATCAATTCTTATATAAATTAAAATGAAGCTTCACCTCTGTTAAAAAAAAAAAAGACCTAAAAATTATAATGACTGAAATAAGTGAAATCTACTTTTGTCTAATACAGCAATCCTGCTGGTGAAGGCTGTTAGGTAGCTTTGCTCCAGTTTTAACCAGCATGTCAAGTGAGAGTCTAGGGTTTGTAGATAAGAGTTTTTAATATCACTGGGCTTTTAAATTCAAGAGCACTACTACTTCATTTGGTGACCAATTGGATGCAAATTGAACCCAAGTGAGCAACCCGAGGGCCCCTAACCCACTCCTAAAACTGTCTCTATGGAACCGGTACACCTATCTTAGGCAACGAAGCATCCGCTCTCATTTCTAATAAAAAACTACTCTTAGCAAACTTTCAGAAAACAAAAATTGTATCTTCTGGCTACATTCATGTGCAGGAACAAGCAAGGTTAACCACAAGAAACCAGTATAAGCAAACATAGCTGTTAATTTTATAAACGGCTTTTGGAGCATGTATTATGAGGTGGATGAACCTACAGCCTGTTATACAGAAAGTAAGTCAGAAAGAGAAAAGCAAATTTCATATATTAACACATATATAATATGGAATCTAGAAAAATGATACTGATAAACCTATTTGCAGGGCAGGAGACTTAGAGAACAGACTTCGGACATAGTGGGGGAAGGAGACAGTGAGATAAACTGAGAGAGTGGCATTGACATATATATATATATACCATCATGTGTAAAATAAGTAGCCAGTGGGAAGCTGCTATATGGGCACAGGGAACTCAATCTGGTCATCTGTGACAACCTAGAGGGGTGGAGGGTGGGGGGAGGTTCAAGAGGAAGGGGACATATGTGTATTTTTGGCTGATTTACCTTGTCGTATGGCAGAAGTCAACACAATATTGTAAAGCAGTCATCCTTCCATTAAAAATTTAAAAAACATACATTCCACACACACGTAAGACTTATGTTGCCAGGTCTCAGAGTACATATACACTTAACTTCAGTAGACGATATTGTTTTTCAAAGTGTCATATATTTTATCATGATTTTAATTTATATTTTCATACCTCCTAAGTATTCATTTTTTCTTATATTTATTAAGATTTTGGATACCAGTATTATGACATATGTATTCAGCCATCTTGGCTCAATTTCTATAATTTTTCTATTTCTCATTGCATTATAGGAGTTCTTTATATTTTCATGATTGGAACCCTTTGGCAAATATGTGGAATGCAATATTTCTTCTGTTTATTTAGATTTTCTTTAATATCTCTAAATGTTTTTTATAATTTTCCATATAGAGGGTTTCATAAAAGTCTTTTAAGTATTGAATTTTTGATAAACACCCAATTAAGTTTTAAGAAGGAAAATGATGTAATTCAGATTTTGCTTTTTTTTAGGAAAACCGTGGCTACATTGTAAAGAACAGGTGGACAGTAATGGAGGAGAATCATGGTAGAAGGCCTTGACAACAACCTAAGGGGCATGTAGTCTGGGCTCAGCATAGGGAGATGAGGATGAATATGCGAAGCATATGAAAGAACTATAAGATTGAGTGCATATGAATTGGCATTATTTGGTTGTAAAGAGTGATTAAGTATGATGAAAGGAGGAAAGTCATTTGCTTAGCAAAAAAAAAAAAAAAATCTTACCTTTTTTTGGAAGAATGGGATGAAATGTTAGATTGAGTAGGAGTCAAGGACGTACAGGAATTCAAATGTTCCAGTAGCCTCTTTCCACATTCTTTTCTTACATGTTCACTACATGTTTCTTAGATGTTCACTAATTGTAGATTAAAAACAATATTTTTTTTAAAAAAGCGCACTTTGTGCCCCATTTCCATCCTTCATGATAAATACTTGGCTTCCCCAACGGCTCAGCGGTAAAGAATCCAGCTGCAATTCAGAAGACACAGGAGACGTGGATTCGATCCCTGGGCACAGAAGATCCTTGGAGGAAGAAATGGCTACCCAATCTGTTATTTTTGCCTAGAGAATTCCATGGAGAGAGGAGCCTGGCGGGCTACAGCCCATGCGATCGCGGACTGAACAACAGAGCACGCACATACCTTTGCTACACAAGTAAAAGCACTCAGTGAAGGTTTCAGTGATAAAATAGGAGCTGAAGAATTTGTGGCATCTTCTGTTAAAGAAGCCATTCAGAAAAGTCGATGTCATATCTGAACAGCGCTGGAGATTCTAGATGGCACCCTTGTTGTAAGAGTTTCTGTGGAGTTTAGATTCTTACCAAGAGACCTGGCACAGGGAGATCCCAGGCAAGGTGACAGATGATGCCTTGCTCTCCAAAAGGGCATTAGCTTCTACAACTTGGTTGGAAGTGAGTTAGGAAAGGGGTTCACCATGAAGAACTTTCAAGGAAGAGGAGAAATCAACCAGCAGTGCTTTTAATGACACCTGTGCTGGTGGGCCAGCCAGATACTGAAGAGTCCTGAAATTAAAATAAATCATTTGCACTGGTAATTCTTTCCTCTACTGTGTAATCCGCCCCCCTCCTCCCCCCCCCCCAGATTTCTGTCTTAATCCCTTCTTTTTTCAGGCGAATATATTTCAGTCAACCAAGGATTTCTTTGTTTTATTTCTCAGTGTGGCTGTTATGTTCAAGGAACTTACATGGTTCCAAAGGCTTGGGGATAAGGGATGGGGTGAAATAGCACAGCCCATTGTCACCTACAGCACAAGAATGCTTTTACATCTACCTTGATCTCTGAACACTGATAGTTTGGCTTTTGAAACTTTAAAGGCAAAGTCTTATGGATACATTTAATATCTCTCTGTCATCTCCAGACCTGGGAAATCATTTCACATTTCAAAAGCACTATTCTCTGATGTGTGTTTTAACAACTAGTGAGAGCAAGTAATCATCCCTCACTGCACTTATTTTTCAAAATAATTTTGACTATTTCTACCTGCTTCTTGCAGTTGATCTTTAGAATAATATTATAAAAATCAAAAATAGATTCATTCATAAGTCAGTTCTCTTAGCTGGGTCTTGTGAGCTACAAGGAATGCTTTTTGTTGTTGTTGTTGTTGTTGTTGTTTTCCTAAGCCACACAGTAAGATGATGTGAATTTGGCTAAAGGAGACTTATAGGGTACAGCAAAATGTCTTGCAAATTTTTGCCATTTATTACTCTTATTAGATTTGGAGAAGTTTCTGGCTTTTCCCAAACTGCAGAGTTGGGCTGACTTTCTGTGTGTGCTGGCGAACTGTCTGTAAAGGCTTGTTTTCATTGACCAGGGAAGTGAGTACGAGGAGCTGATGGGTGAGGGGGTGCCCATGGCCAGAAGGGGAAGGCTTGCAGCAATCTGTCCTGAGCTGAGTCTGGGCTGATTACAGGATAGAGTTCAATCAACGGTTAGTACGATCCATGACCTTTGATGACATTATGAATTCTGACTGCTCCCAGCCTCTTCCAATCTTTCAGCCATCAGTTCAGTTCAGTTCAGTCGCTCAGTCGTGTCCGACTTTTTGTGACCCCATGAATCTCAGCACGCCAGGCCTCCCTGTTCATCACCATCTCTCGGAGATCACCCAGACTCACATCCATCGAGTCAGTGATGCCATCCAGCCATCTCATCCTCGGTCGTCCCCTTCTCCTCCCGCCCCCAATCCCTCCCAGCATCAGAGTCTTTTCCAATGAGTCAACTCTTCGCATGAGGTGGCCAAAGTACTGGAGTTTCAGCTTCAGCATCATTCCTTCCAAAGAAATCCCAAGGTTCAGGTTAGGTGGTCTGGTATTCCCATCTCTTTCAGAATCTTCCACAGTTTATTGTGATCCACACAGTCAAAGGCTTTGACATAGTCAATAAAGCAGAAGTAGATGTTTTTCTGGAACTCTCTTGCTTTTTCCATGATCCAGCGGATGTTGGCAATTTGATCTCTGGTTCCCCTGCCTTTTCTAAAGCCAGATAAACATCAGGGAGTTCACGGTTCACGTATTGCTGAAGCCTGGCTTGGAGGATTTTGAGCATTACTTTACTAGCATGTGAGATGAGTGCAATTGTGCGGTAATTGGAGCATTCTTTGGCATTGCCTTTCTTTGGAATTGGAATAAAAACTGACCTTTTCCAGTCCTGTGGCCACTGCTGAGTTTTCCAAATTTGCTGGCAGATTGAGTGCAGCACTTTCACAGCATCATCTTTCAGGATTTGAAACAGCTCAACTGGAATTCCATCACCTCCACTAGCTTTGTTCGTAGCTTTCAGCCATGCTCATCCATTATTATTTTGTGTTGTCCTCATGAGCGGTGCCCACCACAGCTAAAGAAGTCAGACATTCCCTCTGCTGTCACTTTTGGAGGAAAGGTGGCCTGAGTAGGTCTTTTTAAGCATGGAGGTCTTCTGCCATGTGGAAGTGTGAAATAGTAAAGTGAAATCTGACTCAGATTTGATGCTCCAGGGGTGTGCTCCATCTTCTCCACTGGACTTCCTGATTCCCACAAAGGTATTCTTGTTCATGGATGACTGACAAAATTAATGTTCTATGTGTGTGGGAGGGAAGAGATGATGGTAGCAAACTATTCTTCCATCCTGCTGATATCTGGCCATGAATCTATTTTTGATTTGAAATTACTCAACTGCACATAAAATTATTAATAGTTCAAATTAGAATTTGACATTCACAATTGTTCTTTTAGTATGGATTTTAATAATTATCATCCCAAATATTCTGTCAAGTGTATTTTTCCTCCATTTTGTATCTTAGGGAAGGTGTAATCTGAACACAGCTACCAACTAAATCTACTTGAGTCAGTCTAGACTCTTTCTCTTGCTTTCATAGTCCATGCCAATTTTCTCTCCTACATAGTTCTGAAGTTCAGTCTCTCTTTTTCTATCCTGCGCTTGTTGCCTGAGGTAGGTTCTCACGTCTTTCCCAGCCTGCAGATTCAACACTCTGACTGATTCTTTCTCTTTCTTCATGTCTCCACGACATCAAACTTGTCTGATTGACTTTGTCCAGGCTGTTTCAATTGAACAGACTGCTTAATCATTAAGATGTACTTTTTAAAACCTGTTGAGAACACTGTCTTCCTCCTTTCACTGTGTTTCACGAAGTGATTACAGGTATGCTTAGATGATTGTGTCCTCCCCTCTCAGGGTCACAGCAAGGGGACTGTGACTCCTGCAGGGCCCCAAGCCAGAAGCAGCTGCCTACTTACCTTAGTTCATCCTACAGGCATGCTCATTTTCTATAGATCTCTGAATGCATCAATGTGGAGATCACTAAGCCAGAAAACTGGAAGTCCCTTCAATGACATACAGGATCTTCCATGCACAGCTGCACTATATTAGCTCTTGTACAAATTTTAAAAAAGCATATCACAATAGATGATTTTAAAAAGTTACCCCACACAGCCAGTAGTCCGACCTGATAGTACCTTTCCTGTGCTGTGCTTAGTCACTCAGTCACGTCTGACTCTTGTGACTCCATGGACTGTAGCCCGCCAGATGCCTCTGTCCATGGAATTCTCCAGGCAAGAATACTGGAGTGGGTAGCCATGCCCTCCTCCAGGGGATCTTCCTGATCCAGGGACTAAACCCAGGTTTCCAACATTGCAGATTGGTTTTTACCATCTGAGTCACCTGGGAAGACCAAGAATACTGGAGTGGGTAGCCCTTCTTTGTGCTTAAAAAAAATCATTCCTATGAGGCAGATGCAACCATGAGTCAGATTGCAGGAAATGGGCCAGTTTCACAAACTGAATAACCAAGACTTATTTTTTGAGACATTTATCATGTTGATTCACAAATGATGCCTTTACATTTCATGTCATTACCAATTTGGAAAACCCTCCCTATTCTCATTCCTTTAATACTGTTTGCTTACCCATATGCTTTCAACTAAAGTGTTGCCTTGAACCTGTATCTTTGCTTCCATCAAATTTATTGTGTAGCCCTATCTCAGCCATTACTGAACCATTTTTTGCATGTAGTGTTTGCCTTCTCCAGTGGACTAAAACTCTATAAAGTTTGATTACTTCTCAGCCTAGAAATTGACTCCAAGGTATTTGCTAAGCAAAAATAGATAAACTCAAAGACTTGCATGCAATTTTCTCAGTTTTCTGTTTTTATTTTTCTTTAATGAAGTATAGTTGATGTACAATGTTATACAGATTTCAGGTGTACAGCCTAGTGATTCACAGTTTTTAAATGTTATACTCTATTTATAGAATATTGGGTATATTTCCTGTGCTGTACAATGTATCCTTGTAGCTTATTTACTTTATACACAGAAAATTGTACCTCTTAATCCCTACTCTTATTTTGCTATTTTTCCCTTCCCTCTCTCCTAATTTGTTCTCTATATCTGTGATTCTATCCCTTTTTTATATTCAGTAGTTTGTTGCATATTAGATTCCACACGTAAAATGGTATCATGCAGTATTTGTCTTCTGTCTTATTTCACTTAGCATAATGCCCTCCAAGTTCATTTATGTTGTTGCAAATGGGAAAAATTCATTCTTTTTATGACCGAGTAGTATTCCATTCTGTATGCATAACACTTCATCTTTATCTGTTCATCTGTTGATGGACACTTACGTTGCTTGTAGATCCTGGCTATTGTAAATAGTGTCACTATAAACATTGGCATGCTTGTATCTTTTTGAATTAGTGCTTTCATTTTTTTTTTTTTTCAGATATATGTCTGGGAGTGAAATTGCTGGCTCATGTAGTATTTCTAGTATTAGTTTTTTGAGAAAACTCTCTACCGTTTTCAATAGTGGCTGAACCAACTTAAATTTCCACCAACAGTGTGCCAGGATTTCCTTTTCTCCACTTGTCCTTCTTATTGATATTACTCATATAAGTCAAGGGCTTCCCTTATAGCTCAGTTGGTAAAGAATCTGCCTGTAGTGCAGGAGACCCTGGTTTGATTTCTGGGTTGCAAAGATTTGCTGGAGAAGGGGTAGGCTACCCACTCCAGTATTTTAGCCTGGAGAATTCCATGGATGGTATAGTTCATGAGGTCGAAAAGAGTAGGACATGAGTGAGTGACTTTAACTTTCATTTTCACATATAAACCAGAGAGTGACTATTATGACTAGTGTCTAGTCATCAGCCTGTTGAATGAATAAACATAATGTGTTGCAACCATACAATGGAATATTATTTAACTGCAAGAGAACTTACCTTGGATACATGTTATCATGTAGATGAACATTACACATAATGAAAGAAGCCAAACATAAGAAATTACACACTGTATTATTCTACTTATTCTAAAAATCTAGGAAGGGCAAATCTTTAGTGATAGAAAGTAGATTGGTGATTAGCTGGATTGAAAGAGACGGAGGTCAACAGTAAATATACATAAAGGATTAAACACAAGCTGGAATCAAGATTGTCGGGAGAAATATCAATAACCTCAGATATGCAGATGACACCACCCTTATGGCAGAAAGGGAAGAGGAACTAAAAAGCCTCTTGATGAAAGTAAAAGAGGAGAGTGAAAAAGTTGACTTAAAGCTCAACATTCAGAAAACTAAGATCATGGCATCCGGTCCCTTCACTTCATGGGAAATAGATGAGGAAACAGTGGAAACAGTGTCAGACTTTATTTTTGGGGGCTCCAAAATCACTGCAGATGGTGACTGCAGCCATGAAATTAAAAGATGCTTATTCCTTGGAAGAAAAGTTATGACCAACCTAGATAGCATATTCAAAAGCAGAGACATTACTTTGCCAACTAAGGTCCGTCTAGTCAAGGCTATGGTTTTTCCAGTGTTCATGTATGGATGTGAGAGTTGGACTGTGAAGAAGGCTGAGCACTGAAGAATTGATGCTTTTGCACTGTGGTGTTGGAGAAGACTCTTGAGAGTCCCTTGGACTGCAAGGAGATCCAACCAGTCCATTCTGAAGGAGATCAACCCTGGGATTTCTTTGGAAGGAATGATGCTAAAACTGAAACTCCAGTACTCTGGCCACCTCATGCGAAGAGTTGACTCATTGGAAAAGACTTCGATGTTGAGAGGGATTGGGGGCAGGAGGAGAAGGGGATGACCAAGGATGAGATGGCTGGATGGGATCACTGACTCGATGGACATGAATCTGAGTGAACTCCAGGAGTTGATGATGGGCAGGGAGGCCTGGCGTGCTGCAATTCATGGGGTCGCAAAGAGTCGGACACGATTGAGCGACTAAACTGAACTGAACTGGACTGCCAAAAATCTTCTGAATCTAATTTAAGGAGATGTTTGCATAAGTTGGTAAATTTGCTAAAATATCATTTAATTATACACTTGAAATTGATTATTATACAATATGTAAAATATCCCTCAATAAAGTTATTTTTAGAAACTTAGGTTACTTCTTTATTCATTTTTTTAAATATAGTTTTAACTACCAACCTGAGATCTGGCCCACAAAATTTTTTTCATGCCTTTAGTTTTATCAAGTATTCAGCTTTCCCCCCAAGTTTTTCTAGTTATTGCTTTTTCATTTACACTTAGAATATAAAATCTTATCTCCAGTTGGTACATTTTTGATTAGTTTCCATAGGGTCAACTTTGATTCTAGTATAGTGGTATAAAATATTTTAGTTATTCATTACACATTTTGCATTTTCTCATATTATTTTATGCTGAAAGCAAGTTATCTGAGATTGTCCCTGAAACAAAAAGTTCTATCATAAAATTGAAGTTTGCAAAATGGTGTGACATTGCTCTCTTGAGTCATCATAATGAAGACTAGCAATTGTATAGTTTTAGGAATCTTGAGATTAGAATCTTAAGTTTGTGTTGGTTGGCTATTGCTATGATAATGCTACACGTTTTAAAAAGCCCAAATTAGTGGTTTTCAAAATAAATGTACTTTTCACTCACAGAACTGAGGGTCAGCTAGACATAGGTATAGTTGCTTCAGGTATCATTCTTTCTGGAACTTGGGTGAAGGGGATAAATCTATTCCAAGCAGACTCCTTTCATGGTGAATGACAAGAGATAAAAGGCTTTGTTAACCACACAAGCACTCATGAAACCTCTGCTTGGATGTGGGATATACTGTGTCCACCAATTGGAACTCAGAATTAATGATGTGTTGAAATATACATGATTTATATTGAAGTCATAGCTAAGGAGGTAATGAAAGAAAGACCCATGACCTTGGTAACCAGAATTTTCTTAATTTATAGATGGAATTCACTTTCTCTTTTTTTTTTTTTCACAATAAATTTAGAATTTCAGTGTCATGAATAATGTTTTCAGAAACAGTGGTAATATGAAATTGTAATTTCAACTGTGATTACATGTTAAAATCATATAAGATGATTTTAGAAAATATAGATGTCTAAGCTTAACAACCTCAGATATGTAGACGATACTACTCTAATGGGTCATCTGAATTAAATTCACCTATTCTTATCCATCTTAGTTCACTAATTCCTGAAGTGCTGACGTTCACTCTTGCCATCTCCTGGTTGACCATGTCCAGGAGGAGCTAAAGAGCCTCTTGATGAGGGTGATAGAGGACAGTGGCTTGAAAAATAAAGCTGGCTTGAAACTCAACATTAAAAATAAAATTAAGATCATAGCATCCAGTCCCATCACTTCATTGCAAAGAAAAGGGGGAAAAGTGGAAGCAGTGACAGGTTTTATTTTCTTGGGCTCCAAAATCACTGCAGACAGTGACTGTAGCCATGAACTTAAAAGACACTTGCTCCTTGAAGGGAAATCTGTGACAAACCTAGACAGCATATTAAAAGGCAGAGACATCACTTTGCCAACAAAGGTCCGTATAATGAAAGCTATGGTTTTTCTAGTAGCCATGTATGGATGTAAGAGTTGGACCACAAAGAAGGCTGAGCACTGAAGAATTGATCCTTTTGAATTGTGGTGCTGGAGAAGACTCTTGAGAATCTCTTGGACTGCAAGGAGATCAAATCAGTCAATCCTAAAGGAAATGAATCCTGAACATTCATTGGAAGCACTGATGCTGAAGTTGAAGCTCCAATATTTTAGCCACCTGATGCAAAGAACCGCCACATTGGAAAAGACCCTGATGCTGGGAAAGAATGAAGGAATGAGAAGAATGGGTGGCAGAAGATGAGATGGTTAGATAGCATCACCAACTCAACCACATGAATTTGAGCAAACCCCAAGAGAGAGTAAAGGACAGAGGAGCCTGGCATGCATTCCATGGGGTAGCAAAGAGTCGGACATGACTGAGTGACTGAACAACAACAAAAGCTTAATATAGATGGGTTGAAACCGATATAGGGGTAGGGGATGAGATCTAGGTATTGGTACTTAGAAATTTACTTCATTTGATCCATGCATGTATAAGAAATGAGAGCTCTTGCTGTAGAGAAATGGACTATGGCAGAATATTTTTCCTATTCTTTACCTGAACATTTCTAACTACTTCAGTATTTATTTTTATGTCCCTAACCTTAAGTCCACTTTACTTCAGGCATATTTGAGTTTTTGCCTCTTAGTTATGGAGAGTAGTTATTCTTGATCTTTAGAGATGGGCTTTATTTTAGTCTTGTGGCCTTATCAGGATTCTAAATTCTAGATTCCTTGAGGTGAGTCTGTAGGGAAGAAAGGATTATAAATCTCTCTGTATGATTTTTAGTGCCCTATTTTTCTCTGGTATATTCTTATATGGAACAGAGAATTTATTTTGGGTCACAGATACATTATGATGAACTATTATGTCTCCCAGGAGGTACAGAAAGCACAATACTATCTCAATGTTCCGTATCTGTATAGTTTTTAAAATGCATAGCCAAGGAATTACAACATTGTTTCAGATATGACACAGGATATTAAATCTTCTTGGCCTCAAACATTTCAGTTGCCCTATAGGAGACTCCTTTTTCACTACACAATAAGCATCTGTTATTTGGTTTAAGTTATATTCATTACTTTTAAAATTAGCTTTCAAATATTTTGAATATAAAACACTGTTAAATAACCTATATTTAATGAGTTAGTAACATTTCATTTATATTATCATTTTATTCCCATGTATGATTTGAAAATTTTGAGTACTAATATGTAACAGGCAATTCAAGATGTGGAATAAAGTATAAATAAGAAATATAAATCATATCAAAGCATATTAGCAATAAAAAAGCAAGAATCAATACAGAAGAAAAGGGTAGTACATAAAGCAGGATAAAGGAATCAATAACAGTGGATTATAGTATACAATTGTGGATGACTACAGGAAAATCCACTTGAGTTATACATTGATACTAAATAGATCCAACAAATAACTACTGCACATGTGATTTAAATAAAATATAAAGGAAACTATAAACAATAATGGCAAAATTTAAAAGAAGAGTGTAGACAAAGAAAATAATATCAAAATGATAACACTTTCTGAAGCATTTCAGAAAATATTTTTTTTGGAAAATTTCAGGCCACCAAAAATGAAATGAAACTGTGTGGGTTCTAAACCACATAAATTAGATATTATTAATTAGGTGTTAATTATTTTATATGAACTTAATATTGTTGTTGCTGTTGTTCAGTCTCTTAGTTGAGTTTGACTCTGAACCCCATGGACTGCAGCATGCCAGGCTTCATTGTCTTTCACCATCTTCCAGAGCTTGCTCAAATTCATGTCCATTGAATCAGTGATGCCATCTCACCACCCTCATCCTCTGTTGTCCCCTTCTCCTCCTGCCTTCAATCTTTGCCAGCATCAAGGTCTTTCTTATGAGTCGGCTCTTCGCATCAGGTGGCCAAAGTCAGCTTCAGCATCAGTCCTTCCAATGAATATTCAGGGTTGAATACCTTTAGGATTAACTGGTTTGATCTCCTTGATTAAACTTTCAAGAGTGTTCTCCAACACCACCATTCAAAAGCATCAATTCTTTGGTGTTCAGCTTTCTTTCTGGTCCAACTCTCAAATCCATACATGACTACTGGAAAAACCATAGCTTTGATTATATGGACCTTAATATAAATTGTTCCAGTTATTTATTTCTGCATTTAAAAACTCAGCACAAAATTAGTGGATTAAAGCAACAGAAATTATTTCACTCTTCTCTATAGTCCTGGTGGGAGCTGACTTGTTTGCAGTTGGATGCTTTTTTTTAGTTTTGCTTGTGGTGCCAGTCAGATGGTGACTCAGTCTGGAATGATCCCAAAGGCTTCCTTTCTTACGTGTGTCCACATGAGCTGGGCTTCCTTACACCAGGGTGGCTGAGTTTCCAGAATAAGCTTCCCAAAGAGGATCAGGGTGTATGCCCTATATGGACCTAGCTTTAGAAGTCATATGATATTCCTTTCCACTGTAGTACAGAAATTAATAAGAGGACATGTAAAACCCATGTCTCAAATGGAAAGAGTGTCATTTAAAAGATGACCACTGTAAAAGCAAATTGGATGAAAAATTTGGTTGCCGCCATCTTGGACATACCATCTACCTCATGGATCATAAATTTCCTTATTATTTTAACATTGTTGCATGTAATAAAATATCTACCCAGGCTTATGTAATGAAAACATCAGCATTTACCTCAAAGAATTTTAATATAGAGCCTGAAGTTTTGCGTGCTCACAGGTTAGATGTGAATTAGAGTAGCTAGATGTTATGAATTTGCCTAGATATTTAAGATATGAGAAAGAAGCTGTTGAAGGTATGAGCTCTCTATATCAGACCTGAACACATATTACTCTCCCTCTCATTCACTGCAATTCAACCAGGGTCTTTCAGTTCCTCTGAAAGTTCAAGATGGTTACCACATCATGGCCTCTATATTGGTTCATTCATCCCTGTAATCTTGCATAGGTGGTTCCTTCTCATATTTTGTTTTCTGCTCATATATCAACACTCACATGGCAATCCTAGATTCCACCTCTGCCCCAGGTAGTTTTTACTTGTTATTGTATTACTTTCTTTTCCTGATACTACCTATACCTACCCCCACCTTTGCATTAGATTGAAATCTTAATGAAGGTAGTTTATCACGTTCAAGCTAGAACATTGCCTGCACAGAGAAAGCTTCAGAAAACCGTTTGAGGAGGAGTAAATGAATCAACCAATGGCTAAATTGACTCATATATGAATACCTTGGGCAGCTTTAATTTGGGGGGAGGGAGGCGTCTTTTTTTTCCTTGGGCTTCCCTGATGGCTCAGGGAGTAAAAAATCCGCCTGCAATGCAGGAGACCAAGGATCAATCCCTGGGTCAGGAAGATCCCCTGGAGAAGGAAATGGCTACCCACTCCAGTACTCTCACCTGGAGAATTCCAAGGACAGAAGTCTGTGGGATCACAAAAGTTCAGACAGGCTGAGCGACTAACACTTTTTGTCTTTCTTAAATGATCATAAAGCAGAAAACCTTCACCTTTCATTCTGCTATTCTGAGGTCACACAGAAAGCAATGAATTCTTTCTCATGTTAGACTATACCTCAAAAATTTGAAAACAGCGTCCTGTCTCATTTAAATCTTCACTTTAAATATTGTGTACAGTTTTAAATACTTTTAATGTGACAGGTTTCTAATTCTCTTGTCATCTTTGACACATTTCTCTGAAACTTTTCAGTTTCAAATGACAAATTTAAAGTGTCTGCTCCCAGTAGAACATAATATTTTAGGTAATGGCTCACCAGCTGAGGCTATAATAACACAGCACTTCCCTTATTAGGGGTTCTATATTTTTACTGATGTAGAATCAAATATTTTGCCTTTTCTGAGGAAGCACGTTTCACAAAGAACCAAGAATATACTCCCATTTTTATTTATTTATTTATTTTGCCAAAGTGGAAATCAGATTCCCTTACTTAATTGTCAAGTACCTCTTGACAATTTTAGGGGCTTTTACAACTGACATTTAGGAACCAAGAAAACAAAGTTATTCTAAATAGGTTGCAGTTCTAAAATAAATACAGAGGATTGACACAAAATGAGATCATGCTGTTTTCACATCTGAGATCAAAAGAAGCTTCCAAATAATTCATAAGGCTTCTGATTTAATGCCATATGGCTGGTATCTCTGAAATAACCAGCTTGAACTTCCTGTTTAAAAGCGATAAAGACCTTCAAAAACAGACATGAAAGCAACTAAACCTAAAACTGATTAAAAACAAGTTGGTAGAATTAGTTAAATCTGTAATAATTATTTGGCTCAACTATGTGGGTTAAGTCTCTCTTTTCTCTACCCATATTTTGACTCAAAATTCTGTAATTTCTAGAACTTTTGATAAGAGTACCAGCCCAGTGGTCAGACTGTCTGATTAAAATAATAGGTTTACCACTTATTACATTACTGATTTTGAGGCAAGTTATATAGCATCTTCATGCCTTGGTTTCCTCTTTGTAAAAGAAGAGTATTAATAGAATCAAATCATAAACTCATACAAAGTGTTGAAAATAAGAGGCAGATGACTCCACCATAAAGCAAGAGCTCTTTAAAACTGGGCTAATAAGAGTCATGTTATTATAGAACACAAGTTTTTAATTTGCTTAAAAATATCTTCAGTGTCTTTCCACTTGGCTAAGAAACTCACATTTTCAGCACGAGAATATTAGAGTTCTGTTGCTACAGTAATAAGAAGTTACCTACTTACTCCAGTGTTCTTGCCTGCAGAATCCCCTGGACAGAGGAGCCTGGAGGGCTACAGACCATGGGGGTCACAGAGTTGTATAGGACTGAGCAACTAACACTTTCACTTTCACTATGGAGGTATCTGGATTACTGCCTCCACTATCATCACCACCACTACTATCATGTTTCAAACCTCTGATCTCCTGCAGATTCTCATTTGTATTAACATGAATGTCACTGGAAGTTAGTTAGAAATTTAAAATATTAGCCCCATCCAAGATCTATTAATTCAGAATCGGCGTTTTATTAAGACCTCAAGTTTATTCCTGTGCTTATCAATACATCAGAAACTGTGATGCATTACTCCCAGCCAAAGACTGGTTGAAAGAAATAGATCTGCAAATATGAAACAGTAACATTTTTGTCCACGAGGAAAGCCAGATGTGTTTAGCGCCAAAAGGTTTGGAGCCAAAAGCCAGAGGTTTGGAGCCAAAAGTAAGTGGTGCACTCTGTTGCTGTTCAGTTGCTCAGTCATGTCTGCCTATTTGTGACCCAGCATGCCAGGCATCCCTGTTCCTCACTATCTCCCTGAGTTTGCCCAAGTTCATGTCCATTGAGTCAGTGATGCTACCATTCTAGTTGGTGTATGTGTGCGTGCATGCTAAGTCACTTTGGTCATGCCTGACATTTTGTGACCCTATGGACTGTAGCCTGCCAGGCTTCCCTGTCTTTCACCATCTCGTGGAGCACTCTGAGATTTAAGTGTCTCCTTTATATTATTTGTCCATTCCTTTAGGAAGGCAAGAGGGATTGTTTAAGGCTAGAAACTGATCATTTGACCTCTAGTTCCAAATATTGGAAGGGGATTTGAGTTGCAACCAGTTAGATAGTAATTAAAAGGAAAAGATATAGAAGAGTTGTTGTTTAGTTGCTAAGTTGTGTCCATCTCTTTGTGATTCTATGGACCATAACCCACCAGCCTCCTGCATCCATAGGATTTCCCAGGCAAAGATACTGGACTGAGCTGCCAAAATCTCCAAGGGATTTTCCCAACCCAGGGATCGAATCCGCGTCTCCTACATTGGCAGGCAAGTTCTTTGCCACTGAGCTACCTGGGAAGCCCATATTGAAAAGTATGTTGAAAAGTACTGTCTGTATGTTTTTATGAACGCCTGGTGGTTCATTTGTTCACATAGAGTCGGACACGACTGAGTGACTGAACTGAACTGGATAAATTTTTCACAACAGTTGCAACACTTAAAAAATTAATAACTGGAAGAGAGCCTGGAACACAGGAGACAACAAATAAATATATGTTGAAATCAACTAAAAAGTGAAAATAGAAAAATACAAAGAACAAGACAGTCTTTTGGACTTTAGGAGGCTCTATTTGGTGGCAAGAACAGACAATTATAATAGAATGCCATAAGTACAGGAAAGATCATGGGCATTATGGGTAGTTCATCCAACTTGGTCCATATGGGTGTGAGAGGGATGTTTGTAAATGAGAACATTTCACTTGAGTTTAAAAGGTATGATTATTGTTTATAGCAATGGGAGAGAAAGTAATAATATTTCAGGAAAATCAATGTAAACTTTCCTATGAGTCATATATGAAAAAGCAGCAGCAGGAGACATCTTTGGAGAAATATCAGAGTCCATAGCATGGAGCTTCTTGCATGATATCTCAAAGAACTTGCGTGTAACAGGGTGGTAGTATAAGTCATTTTAGAGGAGGCCTTGCAGTGTGTCAATGAGAAAAATGCAATGGTTAGTTTTTTGGTTAAGTATAGTAATATAATAATAGCACCAAATTGTAGTATGTACTGCCCATGTGGGCTTCCCAGGTGACTCAGTGGTAAGGAATCTGCCTGCAATGCAGGAGACATGGGTTACATCCGTGGGTCAGAAGATCTACTGGAGAAGGAAATATCAACCCAGTCTAGTATTCTTGCCTGGGAAATCCCCTGGACAGAGGGCTACAGTCCATGTGTTTGAAAAGAGTTGGACACGACTGAGCAGCTCAGCACACACGCACTGTCAATGTATCAGGTATGAGATGTACCTGACATCCTTTTTCATCAGAATATTTTAGATATCACTATATCACTCCATTGCTTTCTTGTTTCTAGAATTGCTATTGAGAAATCTCAAGTCATTCTGATCTGATCCTTTTATGTGACCTTAATTTTTTCCCTAGAAGCATCTTAAATATTCTCATTATGAAGAGTGCTCTGATATTCCATAATCATGTGCTTTTTGCAACAGAACTTGGTGTTGGTTTATTTTCATCAGTTGTAGTAATCACTCAGTGATAGCTTTCAATCTGAAGATACGGTTCTGGAAAATCGTCTATGATTTTATCCCTTATATTTTCTCTCTAATCTTCTTTTGGAAGTGCTAAGCCCTGTATGCAGGATTTTCTGAGCTGATCTTCTAATATAATTATTTTAATCTCATATTCTCCATCTCTTTTTGCTTGATTTTCTTTAATATTTCAATGTTTTTATTAATTTTCTATTGAGTTTTCATTTCTATTATGTGCTTAATCCCAAGGGCTCTTTTTAATTTTTGAAGAATTTCTCACATTATGACATCAGAGTTACAGTACCTTTTCTTATATTTCTGAAGATATTAGCAACATTTTATTCCTTGTATTTTCCATACTGCTTCTGGTCTGTTTACTTTTATTTTATTTTTGGGTTAGAGATTTTCCTTAGATGTCTGACAATTCTTGATTGTCAGCTTATATTTAACAGTAAAAATATTTTTAAAAACCTGACCTCAAATTCTGAACACACAGTGATGCTTGATAACCTTGGCATTTGCTGTAGGCTGATATGCGTAGGATTTTAGAGGGTGATTTTTCATGTTAGAGTATTTGGGTCGTTCTTCTTGACTGATCAATTTTTGCATAGAACAGATGCAAACTTGTTTGCTTCAAACTCTGGGTCAGAGAGTTAAGTATAGTTTCCAGAATTCTGAAAGAGCAGAGAGATGTTTTAGAAGGAGTGTGAGGTTTCAACTTTTCACACTAGTGTTTTGTTTTGTTTCAGTTTGATAATACTACATATTCAATTATTCCAGAAATCTTTCAAATTCAAACCATTGTTTATGCCTTCAAGTGTCATAGAGTGAAAGAAGGTTTCTAAATGCTTCTCAGACTTTTTCTGCATCTATCTCTCCTTATTTTAGTCATATCTCTTCACCATCGGATGAGACTAGGATATGTCATATCCCTTACTAGAACTAGATGTCCCCATACCAAGTCTATTATCATTAATAAAAATAATAATAGATTTTCTTAAGGCTGACTTTAATGAAAAAAATATGCTTGGCTACCAGAAATCTATTTATAAGTATGCATATGTATTTGAGTTTGTAAAACTTTCACAGTTATACTGCCAATTTCTCTTTTTTAATTTAGAGCAATCTATAATGAGAACCTAAGCTGTAGAAAATTAACATACAAAAGGCAGTATATTTGTAAAGCTATACCAGCAAGTAGTAGCAATTTACAGACTTATTGAGCACCTTGTGAATTAATGCAGTTAGAATTATTGTAGACTAAGACAAAAGCATATGAAGAATATTGGTTAAAGTGTGAAAAGCAAAACTTGTTAATAAAATGTCTTGCATGTTGTTAACGTGGAGAATCATGAGAGTGAGCGGTATAAATTTGTATTTTAAGTGTAAGTAGACTAAGATATCAATATTGTTGTGTAAATTAAATTGTATAAATTGCATGGAACATTTGCATTTTATGGAGATTTTAATTCAGAAACAAAATTATACATAAAATTACGTATGGGGAATTTTAAGGAAACACAAAAAAAGTATTTTATACTGAGTTTTAAGTGACAGGATGCTGATAAAACAGAAGACACTAAAAGTAATTATTGGAGGTGGCAAAAAATGTTCTGGTTTAAGCAATAGTTGTAATGCTCTGCAAAGGGGCAGATGACTAGGGAGTGAAATTAAATGCAATTGCACATCTCTCTCTCTGTTTCGGAGAGATAGGCATTTACAACTGGATCATGAAATAGATTGGGAACTAAAAGGAAATCTGAGATAAATGAGAAGGCAAGCATGAGACGTAGTGTAATATGAATTCGTACAAAAGGCTCCTGCAGAATTTATAAAATGAGAAGCTGGGATTTGCTCATGTTACTTCAAAGCAAACAAAATGTGAGTTTAAAGTCAAAGTCAAGGGGAAAAAAAAAGGAGCCCTTTTGGAGTAAACAGTGACCATGGGTGTATTTATGGATGCAAAATGTGTGGAGATGAGCTAAGTTTTCGAAATGAAAATAATCAGGAAAAGTTGATGGATGATCAAAGAGATGTAAATGAGCATAGATACCTGAGCTTGAAAGTGTTCCAGATCAAGAAAAGGCTTTGATTTTGAAGTATCTAAACTGTATATAAAATCATTTAAATGAGCTCTTGGGTCATCCCCAAGTTCACAGGGAATATGGAGTCAGTTAGAGATGACTTATCACGATTAATTTATATATTTCAGAAACTTTCTAGACACACACATTATCACTACATGAGCTTCTGTGAAATAAGCAAGGGCATTAAAACCATGAAACTTCCCTGCTCCCACAGAGTTAGAGATTTGGGGGATATAATTGCCAGAAGCACAAATTAAATTGTAGTAAGTGGAAAAAAAAAAAAAGTGAATGTAACCATTCAGTTAAGCAGTTTGAAAAGAGGTTGAATTGTACTATGGCAAAGTTCTGTTGTTTTTGTGTCTCAGTCATGTCCGATTCTTCTGTGACCACAGGGACAGCAGCCCAGCAGGCTCTTCTGTCCAAGGGATTTCCCAGGCAAGAATACTGAAGTGGGTTGCCATTTCCTTCTCCAGGGGATCGTCCCGACCTAGGGATCAAAGGTGGATATCCTGCATTGAAGGTGAGTTCTTTACCATTGAGCCATCAGGGAAGCCCCATCCAGAACTTAAAGAATTTTATTAAAGATATGTACCTATCTCTTTCAGCCTCTGAACTTATTCCAGTCTTTGAATTAACTTCAGTTCAGTTCAGTTCAGTCACTCAGTCATGTCCGACTCTTTGCAACCCCATGAATTGCAGCACGCCAGGCCTCCCTGTCCATCACCAACTCCCGGAGTTCAGTCAGACTCCCATCCATCAAGCTGGTGATTCCATCCAGCCTTCTCATTCTATGTCGCCCCTTTCTCCTCCTGCCCCCAATCCCTCCCAGCATCAGAGTTTTTTCCAGTGAGTCAGCTCTTTGCATGAGGTGGCCAAAGTACTGGAGTTTCAGATTTAGCATCATTCCTTCCAAAGAATACCCAGGGCTGATCTCCTTTAGAATGGACTGGTTGGATCTCCTTGCAGTCCATGGGCCTCTCAAGAGTCTTCTCCAACACCACAGTTCAAAAGCATCAATTCTTGGTGTGTATGCCCAGCAGTGGGATTGCTGGGTCATAAGGCAGTTCTATTTCCAGTTTTTTAAGGAATCTCCACACTGTTCTCCATAGTGGCTGTACTAGTTTGCATTCCCACCAACAGTGTAAGAGGGTTCCCTTTTCTCCACACCCTCTCCAGCATTTATTGCTTGTAGACTTTTGGATCGCAGCCATTCTGACTGGTGTGAAATGGTACCTGTCTCTTATACACATCTAGATGTGTATAAGAGACAGGGGCTGATGCAGCCGGTGACTTTAAGCTGAAACCAGTACTCATTTACCGTTCTGAAAATTCTAGGGCCCTTAAGAATTATGCTAAATGTTACCGAACCACTTGGCCAGATAAACACTTTCAGGTTTTCTCCATTTGGCTTAAACATTTATTCAGAATCTGTAAACAAGTAAGATTCAGCATTTCTATACATCACACATATCTCACATAATTATGGTTCACGTATGTAAGGGGTAAATTTGTTTAGCTTTTTACAAAAGCATTAATCTATTTTTCCAAAGAGCATTGATGTTCAGAGTAGTAGAAATTAGTTTTGAACCAACATGCGATTTAAACGCATTAAATTTATGTAAATGTTTGCTACATAAATAAAAGGTGAGAGAATTACTTGCCAGCAGACCTGCACAACAAGAAATGGTAGAGGAAGTTCTTTAGGTTGAAGGAAACTCACTAGATGACCACTTTAATCAGTAGAAAGAAATGAATAGCCCAGGGATAGGCAAATAAATGAGTACATATAGAAGATTATATGTTTATCTCAATTTATATTTATTAAATAAGCATAATTATCTCATTAAGCAAAAAAAAAAAAATTAATTGTATTCTGGGTATTATGTGGGTGTCTGAGTTCAGTTCAATTCAGCTGCTCAGTCATGTCTGACTCCTTGTGCCCCATGGATTGCAGCATGACAGGCTTCATTTTTACCATCAGTCCTTTCAATATATATTCAGGACTGATTTCCTTTAGGATTGAACAACTTGCTCTCCTTGCTGCCCAGTGACTCTCAAGAGTCTTCTCCAACACCACGGTTCAAAAGCATCGATTCTTCAAAGCTCAGCTTTCCTTATGGCTCAAGTCTCACACCCATAAATGACTACTGGAAAAACCATAGTTTTGACTATAATGTCTCTGATTTTTAATATAAATGATGGATAAAGGCAAATTGAATTGCACTAGTTTTTACTTATATTTTACCTGAAGTAATATAATAAAAATAAATAGAAGTAGGCATATTCAAAAAGTCGCAGCAAAATTAAATTGGAAAACCAGAAAACAGTTCATTTTACAAATAGAAATCAGACAAGGAAAAATAACAAATTATTAAATTAACATGAGCCCATCTTTGCATGAAATGTTCCCTTGGTGTCTCTAAGTTTCTTGAAGAGATCTCTAGTCTTTCCCATTCTGTTGTTTTCCTCTATTTCTTTGCATTGATCGCTGAGGAAGGCTTTCTTTTCTCTTCTTGCTATTCTTTGGAACTCTGCATTCAGGTGGTTATATCTTTCCTTTTGTCCTTTGCTTTTTGCTTCTCTTCTTTTCACAGCTATTTGTAAGGTCTTCCCAGACAGCCATTTTGCTTTTTTGCATTTCTTTTCCATGGGGATGGTCTTGATCCCTGTCTCCTGTACAATGTCCTCTTCCGTCCGTAGTTCATCAGGCACTCTATCTATCAGATCTAGTCCCTAAATCTATTTCTCACTTCCACTGTATAATCATAATTATAATTGGATTGCCTTACCTTTCTAAGCAGGTCTAGCCATGTGGTGAGATTATACACCTGTCTTCAGAACCAAGTCCTATCTCCATGGTTCATGAACAAATGGGTGCTTAAAAAAAAAGGCAAATGCATCATGTACATTGTTAACCAAGGGAGAAGTAACTCCATGTCTTATTTTCTTCAGCTGGTATGGTTCTTTCTGTTACTTGCACACTTCACAGAGATTTCAAGTTCAGTTTCAGACCACCACAATAAAAACAAATGGAACAATAAAAGGAATCAGAGAGATTTTTGGTTTCCCAGTGAATATAAAATATAGCATATTGTACCCTGTGAAAAGAAGATAAGCAAAAAGCAAAGGAGAAAAGGAAAGATATAAGCATCTGAATGTAGAGTTCCAAAGAAATGCAAGAAGAGATGAAAAGCCTTCTTCAGTGATCAATGCAAAGAAATAGAGGAAAACAACAAAATGGGAAAGACTAGAGATCTCTTCAAGAAACTTAGAGATACCAAGGGAACATTTCATGCAAAGATGGGCTCAATTAAGGACAGGAATGGTATGGACCTAACAGAAGCAGAAGATATTAAGAAGAGGTGGCAAGAATACACAGAAGAACTGTACAAACAAGATCTTTATGACCAAGATAATCACGATGGTGTGATCACTCACTTAGAGCCAGACCTCCTGGAATGTGAAGGCAAGTGGGCTGTAGAAAGCATCACTGTAAACAAAGCTAGTGGAGGTGATGGAATTCCAGTGGACCTATTTCAAGTCCTGGAAGATGATGCTGTGAAAGTGGTGCACTCAATATGCAAGCAAATTTGGAAAACTCAGCAGTGGCCACGGGACTGGAAAAGGTCAGTTTTCATTCCAATCCCAAAGAAAGGCAATGCCAAAGAATGCTCAAGCTACCACACAATTGCACTCATCTCACACGCTAGTAAAGTAATGCTCAAAATTCTTCAAGGCAGCCTTCAGTAAAACGTGAACTGTGAACTTCCAGATGTTCAAGCTGGTTTTAGAAAAGGCAGAGGAACCAAAGATAAAATTGCCAACATCCACTGGATCATCAAAAAAGCAAGAGAGTTCCAGAAAAACATCTATTTCTGCTTTATGGACTATGCCAAAGCCTTTGACTGTGTGGATCAGAATAAACTGTGGAAAATTCTGAAAGAGATGGGAATACTAGACCACGTGACTGGCCTCTTGAGAAACCTATATGCAGGTCAGGAAGCAACAGTTAGAACTGGACATGGAACAACAGACTGGTTCCAAATAGGAAAAGGAGTACATCAAGGCTGTATATTGTCACCCTGCTTATTTAACTTATATGCAGAGTACATTATGAGAAACGTTGGGCTGGAGGAAGCACAAGCTGGAATCAAGATTGCCGGGAGAAATATCAATAACCTCAGATATGCAGATGACAGAAAGTGAAGAGGAACTGAAAAGCCTCTTGATGAAAGTGAAAGCGGAGAGTGAAAAAGTTGGCTTAAAGCTCAACATTCAGAAAACTAAGATCATGGCATCCGGTCCCATCACTTCATGGGAAATAGATGAGGAAACAGTGGAAACAGTGTCAGACTTTAATTTTGGGAGCTCCCAAATCATTGCAGATGGCAATTGCAGCCATGAAATTAAAAGACGTTTACTCCTTGGAAGGAAAGTTATGACCAATCTAGATGGCATATTGAAAAGCAGAGACATTACTTTGCCAAGAAAGGTCTGTCTAGTCAAGGCTATGGTCTTTCCAGTGTCATGTATGGATGTGAGAGTTGGACTGTGAAGAAAGCTGAGCATGGAAGAATTGATGCTTTTGAACTGTGGTGTTGGAGAAGACTCTTGAGAGGCCCATGGACTGCAAGGAGATCCAACCAGTCCATTCTAATGGAGATCAGCCCTGGGTGTTCTTTGGAAGGAATGATGCTGAAGTTGAAACTCCAATACTTTGGCTACCTCATGGGAAGAGTTGACTCACTGGGAAAGACTATGATGCTGGGAGGGTTTGGGGGCAGGAGGAGAAGGGGATGACAGAGGACAAGATGGCTTGATGGCATCACTGACTCGATGGACATGAGTTTGAGTGAACTCCGGGAGTTGGTGATGGACAGGGAGGCCTGGTGTGCTGCAATTCATGGGGTTGCAAAGAGTCGGACAAGATTGAGGGACTGAACTGAACTGAACTGATGCTTTGTGCATTCATGATAAGTTGCCTCAGTTATATCTGACTCTATGGCCTTATGGACTACAGCCCACCAGGCTTCTGTCCATGGGATTCTCTAGGCAAGAATACTCAGTGGATTGTTGTGCCCTTCTCCAGGGGATCTTCCTGACCCAGGAATTGAACCCAAGTCTCTTATATCTCCTGCATTGGCAGGAGGGTTCTTTACCACCAGCATCATCTGGGAAGCCCATATTACATTTTACTGTAGACTATTATATGTTCAGTAGTGTTATGTCTTAAAAAATAATGTCTATACCCTAATTGAAAGATGCTTTGTTGCTAAAAAATGCTGGCCTATTTGTGACAATACAGGGTTACCACAAACCTTCAGTTTGTAAATTAAAAAAAAAAAAATGATATCTATGAAGCACAATAAAATGAAGTGTGCCTCTACTTTTTACTACTGTAGAGCTGGGGAATAGTGGAATGACTTTCCCCAAACAGAATGGACTACTATCCATTAACAGTTTAAAGGCTACAATGCAATCAATATTTAGGGGACACTAACCATGGACCAAGGACTCTGCTACAGGTGCATCGGTGAAAAAAGACACAAAGATTCCTATTCTCATGGAGCCAAGGAAATCAGTTAAAGAAATCAGAATATAATAATCATCAAAAGACATACATTATGTAATCTTTTAGAAGGTGATAGATACTTTGCAAAGAAGTGATAAAGAGTTATGTTGAAGAAAAGGGCTTCAGAGTACAGGGATTTGCAATATGGGGGGGCTGGCACTTTAAATATAGTGCCTAGGGCAGGACTCGCTGATTCGGATTTGCCAGGCAAGACTTGCATGGAAGTGGGAGGTGGCCATGAGGATATCTAGAGAGTAGCATTCCTTTCAGGCCTAAGAGAGGAACCTCTCTGATGTGGCAGGGGAATAGCACGAAGGCTAGGGTGGTTAATGGGAGAGTGAGGAGATGTCAGAAATTGCAACTCATGTCTGAATTTGACTTTATTCTGAGTGACATGTGGGAGCTTTAGAAGGTTTTGAGTAGTGGAATGACATAATCCAAATTGTGTTTTTAAAAGATCTACTCTGGCTGCTCTATCAAGACTAAATTGCATATGGACAGAGAAGCAGGGAGATCTGTTATTAGGAAACTGAGTAATCTAAGAGAAAACTGATGGTGTCTTGGACCAAGATACATCCAGAGTATTCCGGTTCTTGAAGAGATACTGAGTAAGCACAGAACACATGCGTATTGTAACAGTCCGGATTACAACTTCTGTTTAATTTGACTACTTTATGGGGAGAAAAATGTAGCATTTTATCCTGGACAGTTATAAGACTTTATTATAATGTACCTAGTTATTCGTAACATAGCTGATCATGGCTTTACTAATAACATTCTATACAATTATTCAGGACTTTCTTCTATCATTTTTTATACAAATTTATATTCTTCCATTGTTCTGTGAAATAAGGAACCCAGGCATTATCAACACTTTTTCATAAGTAGAGAAATGGATGATCACCATAATTAAGTGCCTCGCTCAACTCAAGGGATTTTCAAGAATTCTAAATGTCAAGCAGCACTGAAAAGGTATCCATTTCATCCTGTTGTTTTCTCTAATGTAGGTTTTTTTCTTTGCAACTGTCATTTTTATGAAGTCATGTAGTTGTTATCTATTTTCTTATACTCACTCCTTTTAACACCTACAAGTTCAACTCTTTTGAATGCTCTTCTAAGAACAATCCTCTTGCTTGGCAATTGTGCAGACCTTCTCTCTTCTTTGCCCTCTGATAGAATTTGGAAGATTTGATGGGGAACTTTTCTCTCTCTCTTTTTGTCCTAAACTCTCTCTCCCTTTGCTTTCCATCTTGGTTCCAACTATCTAATCTGAGGTGCTACAGAACTATCTAGATTTTCAATTGAAAACTGGTATACTACATTCATCTAATTTTAATCACAACATCTGCAACAGCCAAGTTCAGCTCACTTCCATGCATACAATTCCCTGGAGAAGGAAATCACAACACTCCAATATTCTTGCCTGGAGAATCCCATGGACAGAGGGGCATAGTGGGCTACGGTCCATAGGATCACAAAGAATCGGACACAACCAAAGCTACTTAGCATTAACCTTAGGCTATGTGAACTGTGAATGCTTCACTACTACCTTACCTTAGGAGTATTAACAATGATTTTGTAAGTGCTCTTAAAATTCACTTTTCCCATTTCTGGGGTCTGACTTTTGATATTAATGGTCTCTCAGTTGTTTTTGATTTCAAATGTTGGATTATATTTGATTCTATCTGGTCATTCAATCACTTTACTGACTTTGACTTTCAAACTACTCTGAGTCAAACATTCTCCTTTATTTTCATTTCCATCAAACTGGACCCGGTACTCATTAGCTCATACCTGATTTATTTTGACAATATCACTGATGATTTCCTGACTTCAAGACAATGTATAATACTGCCCTTCATAGTGCATCCAGAAACCCTGTAGTGACATTTCCCCCTACAGCAGCAAACTTAAATAGCTCTAGTTCTCAATTGCATAACTAATTTGATATCAATTTACTTCTAAAAAATTGTTTTACCAATCCCATGGACTTGACCAGAGAAAGGCAGCAGGGAACTAAAGTGTGTTGCTGCTGTTGTTCAGGTGCTCAATAGTGTCTGACTTTCTTCAACTCCATGGACTGCAGCACACCAAGCTTCCCTGTCCTTCACCATCTCCAGGAGTCTGCTCAAACTAATGTCATTGAATCGATGATGCTATCCAAACATACCATCCTCTGTTGCCTCTTTATCCTCCTGCCCTCAAATTTTTTCAGCATCAGGGTCTTTTCCAGTGAGGCGGCTCTTCGCATCAGGTGGCCAAAGTATTGGAGTGTCAATATTGGTTTTACCAATGAGTATTCAGTGTTGATATCCTTTAGGACTGTCTGGTTTGATCGCCTTGGAGTTCAAGGGACTCTCAAGAGTCTTCTCCAGCACTACAGTTCAAAAGCATCAATTCTTCAGTGCTTAGCCTTCCTTATGGTCCAACTCTTGCGTCTGTACATGACTACTGGAAAAACCATAGCTCTGACAATACGGACCTCTGAGAGCAAAGTGATGTCTCTCTGCTTTTTAATACACTGTCTAGGTTTGTCATAGCTTTCCTTTTAAGGAGCAAGCTTCAGTTGAATTTTAATTAAATGGCTGCTCAATTTTAATTTTGTGGCTGCAGTCACTTTCAGCAGTGATTTTGGAGCCTAAGAAAATAAAATGTTTGTGAAATGCCAACTGCCTGCTGGTCATATAAGACAAGGAAGAAGATCATAAGAAAGGGACTTTAAAAAGAATGTATAGTACATGGTATAGTCACTTCACAGAGAAGTTGTTGAAGTTGATATGGTGATGAGTCATGCATTAGAGAAAACAGAAATAGCTTTTCCAAAAAGTGAAATCAGATGGCAAATGCTAGCACAATTAGTTCATTTTGTTCTGCTTCTGGCAATGTGGAAGGATGAGTTGGAAACATACATAAACAGTAAAGGAACATTCTCTCCTGTTAGGCCTTCGGATCTTCAAAGTTGTAAACTGAAACAGGATTCACAAGATTATAACCTTAGTCTGAGCTAATGCTGAAAATGAGGCAGACTCATAAGGGGACTCTCATCAATTCTAAGATCAGTGTGTTAGTTAGGCTTAGAAGAATTATTGGGCTTCCCTAGTAGCTCAAATGGTAAAGCATCCACCTGCAATGCAGGAGACCAGGTTCGATCCCTGGATCAGGAAGATCCTCTGGAAAGAAAAACGGCAACCCACTCCAGTATTCTTGCCTACAGAATTTCATGGACAGAGGAGCCTGATGGGCTATGGTCCATGGGGTCGCAAAGAGTCAGACATGGCTGAACGACTAACACAGGCACACACTGAGGAATTATTAGAAGTTCAACATGGAAGCAGGTACACTTCAAGGAGCTAATGAGTTTAATGTGGACAATAATCAGGTTTTTCATACTCTAGAAAAAAAGAAAAATATCTCAGTAGGGTTTAGAAAAAATATATCTGTGATATCCTAGATCTTTTCACAGTTATTACCCCATATTTGGCATATGCTGCCTATTATTTCCTTTAAAATTCATTTCCTAATAAAATTTTGAAACAAATGTGTGTGTGAAGGAGAGAAAAGCAGAAACACATAAAAATGGGAGGGAGACATTGAAAAAAATTCTACTTCCCACAAAAATGTTTTGTAGGGAGATTGAAGATAAGTGTACATATGATAAATCTGTAACAGCATAACTTATATCAAAGATGCTGAAACATTCAGTTCAGTTTAGTCGCTCACTCGTGACCCCATGGACTGCAGCATGCCAGGCTTCCTTATTCATCACCAACTCCTGGGGTTTGCTCAAATTCATGTCCATTGAGTCAGTGATGCTATCCAACCTTCTCATCCTCTGTCATCCCCTTCTCCTCAATCTTTCCCAGCATCAAGATCTTTTCCAATGAGTCAGTTCTTCACATCAGGTGGCCAAAGTATTGGAATTTCAGTTTTAGCATCAGTCCTTCCAGTGAATATTCAGAACTAATTCCCTTTAGGACTGATTGTCTCTTTGTAGTCCAAGGGATTCTCAGAAGTCTCTTGAAATATTAATTAATTTGATCTCAAGTGACCTGGACTGCAGTGGCAAAGTCAAACCTTTGAAGCAAGGTTTTAGTTCACAGCCAGAGACTGAGGTAGGGTCACAGCCATGGTCAGCAACAAGGGCCCTGACCCTTTGGCTTTGCAGAAAAGAATTCCCACAAAGAGAGTAATGAAACAAGTAAAATTTATTAGAGGGCAAAGAGTACAGTACATGTGGATAGACACAGAGGTGAACTCAGAGAGAGAGTCATGCCCTCGTGGTAGTTTAAGTCAGTTATATAGGGGCATTTCTTTCAGGTTTCCTTTGTGTAATCATTTTGATTGATCTGACTCTGAGTCTGTATTTGGGATTTCTCAGGATCCTTCCATGTGTGGGGGCACATGTTTCAGTCTAAATGGGTTCTACCAAAGAGGCCTATGGGTAGGCTTGACATTACTCTCCTTTTGAACACCAAGGAGCTTTCTACTTGGAAATTCAAGCTTTCTTTTACTTCAAGAATGAGAAATATGTGGTCTTTTTTTTTTTTTTTTTTTTTTTTATCTGGGAAGCAACAATTCTCTTCCCTTGATTGTCCTGCTGTAAATGGAGCCACTCACCAGTGTACAATGCAGTCAGGTATCTATTCCATACTGTGAGGAAACATCACCTATTTTCTCACTTTATTACCATGAGGTAAAGTGAAAGTCACTCAGTCATGCCTGACTCTTTGTGACCCCATGGACTAATGGACTATACAGTCCCTGGAATTCTCCAAGCCAGAATACTGGAGTGGGTAGCCTTTCCCTTCTCCAGGGGATCTAGCCAACCCAGGGATTGAACCCAGGTCTCCTGCATTGCAGGCAAATTCTTTACCAGCTGAGCCACCAGGGAAGCCCAAGAATACTGGAATGGGTAGCCTATCCCTTCTCCAGTGGATCTTCCCCACCTAGGAATTGAACTGCACAAATCAACATAGAAGAATATTGAATGGAGGTCTCCTGCATTGCAGATGGATTCTTTACCAGCTGAGAGACTAAGAAGAGCGCTAGTCCTGACAGCCAACATGGCAAGAGAATTTCAGAATTCTGTTGTCCGTTAAAGAGATTAGGGATATTTAAAATAAATAAATAAAAATTGGTGAACAGACCAGCTAAGTGTGCATCCCTTAGGAAAGAGAAAAGGTGATACTTTTCTGTAAAGCTTCCTGGGTGAAAGAAGTGTAAGTTAATGTTGAGAACCATTGTACTGGGTGGAAATATGGACTTTACTATATTCTAACAATTTGTGCTTACTATTTTTATAGGTATCAATTCTGTGTATGGTAGCCACATTTTTTGGAATAGATTGGAGGCACCTTAAGAGCAGAGACTAATTTCTTATTTTTGTTTATTTTTTATGTCTGTTATATCCTTGGTATCTCGCACATGCCTGGTGTATACTAGGTTCTTATTAGAAATACTTATTTTATGAATACTCATCATTAAATGCATGATTGCATAATTCCATATCATGTTTTCTGGTCCCACTGGTATTAGTTCAGACATCTACTGGAAGACTATTTTTCTCTTCGTCCATGACTAGTTCCCTGTCTATTACATACAGGCTGAGTTAAATTCCTATAGTAACACTGATAAAACAACTCTCCAGAGTGTCACTTGTGGGGTTACCCTTCAAAGCAATCAGTTCCAGGTATATTTGTCTCCTCAGGCTGCCATAACAAAATATACCAAACTGGATGGTTTAGAGCAGCAAAAGTGTGTGCTCTTACAGGTCTGGAGGCTAGAAGTTTGAAATTAGGATGTCAGCCATACTCCCTCTGAAGGCTCTAGCAGAGAATGCTTCCTTGCCTCCTCCAGGTTCTATTGCCTCCAGGCATTCCTCGGCTATGGCAGCCTTACTCCAGCTTCTGCCTCCATCTTTACTCTGTAAACTTCTGTGTTCTCTGCTACTTGTAAGGAGACAAATTATAGAATTTAGGCTCACCTTAAATTCAGCGATCATTTAATCTTGATATTGTTTACTAACTTCATGTACAAACACCTTATTTCAAAAAAAGGTTATAATCTGAAGTTCTGTGTGGACATGAATTTTGGGAGAATGCTATTCAACTTACTAGGATAGTCAAGGAACTAACTAGAAATTGTCTCTGTTGAAGGGTTAATGTGTTAGCACCATGCAATCTCAGTTGCTCAATTGTGTCTGACTCTGTGACTCCATATACTGTAGCCCATCAGGCTCCTCTGTCCATGGGATTTTCCAAGTAAGAATACTGGAATGGGTTGCCATTTCCAGCTCCAAGTCCCATGACAAATATGCAATAGACAGCTTTGTAAAACCAGAGAACTTCTATTTTGAGGCATGAACTGAATGTGCTGCATTTTGAGAGCCAATAAAAACACAGAAAAGCATACCTAATAGCTTTTGTCTTATTATTTCTGCAATTCTTTATTTTGCTTCAGGGAAAAAATTAGAATTTTTGTTAAAAATTATCATTGAATATTGTATATGCAGATGCAAATGTTGTTTCTGTATATAAGAACTTCATCAGGCAGATTTAGATTCATCCTTAGGACTTATAATTCAACTTCAACTGTAAAATATCTTTTTACTTTGCAAGGAAAGCATATTCTTATTTGAGGGAAGAGGGAAGTGTCTTTAAAACACACTCTGTGCTGTGCTTAGTCACTCAGTTGGTCCGACTCTTTGCGACCCCATGGACTGTAGCCCGCCAGGCTACTCTGTCCATGGAATTCTCCAGCAAGAATACTGGAGTGGGTTTCTATGCTCCTCCAGTGAATCTTCCCAACTCAGGGTTTGAACCCAGGTCTCCTGCATTTCAGGCAGATTCTTTTACCTTCGGAGCCATAAGGGAAGCCCAAGAATACTGGACTGGGTAGCCTGTCACTATGCCAGGGGAACTTTCCATCCCAGGAATTGAAAGGGGGTCTCCTGTATCACAGGAGGATTCTTTACCAGCTGAGCAACCAGGGAAGTCCAAAACAAACTCTGGAACTCACAATTCTGGAATTTTCAGGTTTGTCAATTATGTTTATTATAATAGTAAAAATGTATGCTTCATCATTAAGGATTTTAGAACATAGTGAAATGTCTTGTATTGGGCTACTTCAAGATGGAAGAAAGAGCCTGGAATCAGAAACAGAGACACCAGTGGTTTAATGGGTAGAGGGATCTTACTTGTCTGAAACAAGATTCTGGAATGCCACCCCACCATGTGTAGAGATGGAAGTCTTTGCTCCTGGGGAGTAGGGCAGGTTACCGGTTAGTGAGGGAATTACATTAAGTCAGCTCATTGGTTATTAGGGAAATAATAACCAATGAGAGGGACACACTCCTCACTGCCCCTTTGATAAGCTATCATAGTAGAGATGTTCAGATTTAAAGCTAGAGCAATAATTATCTGGGGTCAGGGGCAGGCATAGAGGAAGGTCAGTCAGGTGAACAGGGTATAGCTGAAGTAGGGGTGTGTACAGAGAACAAGAGATCAGCCATCTCGGGTAGCTTCACCATACAAGTGGAAAGTAAAATTATGAATAGTGTACAAAGACTCACTGTCTTTTATCTTGTAAATACATCTGTGAATTCAGTTCAGTTCAGTTCAGTCCAGTCGCTCAGTCGTGTCTGACTCTTTGCGACCCCATGAATCGCAGCACGCCAGGCCTCCCTGTCCATCACCAACTCCGAGTTCACTCAGACTCACGTCCATTGAGTCGGTGATGCCATGGAGCCATCTCATCCTCTGTCGTCCCCTTCTCCGCCTGCCCCCAATCCCTCCCAGCATCAGAGTCTTTTCCAATGAGTCAACTCTTCATATGAGGTGGCCAAAGTACTGGAGTTTCAGCTTTAGCATCATTCCTTTCAAAGAAATCCCAGGCTTGATCTCCTTCAGAATGGACTGGTTGGATCTCCTTGCAGTCCAAGGGACTCTCAAGAGTCTTCTCCAACACCATAGTTCAAAAGCATCAATTCTTCGATGCTCAGCCTTCTTTGCAGTCCAACTCTCACATCCATACATGACCACAGGAAAAACCATAGCCTTGACTAGATGGACCTTTGTCGGCAAAGTGATGTCTCTGCTTTTGAATATACTATCTAGGTTGGTCATAACTTTTCTTCCAAGGAGTAAGCGTCTTTTAATTTCATGGCTGCAATCACCATCTGCAGTGATTTTGGAGCCCCCAAAGATAAAGTCTGACACTGTTTCCACTGTTTCCCCATCTATTTCCCATGAAGTAATTTAGGCATAGCTGTTCATTTAAGAAACAGATTCTACTTAATTGATTGCATGAAGTTTGTGCCATAATTCAAAACTGGAGACTTCTTAGGTCGATAAATTTGCTTTTATTTATTTATTCTAGAGTATCTGTAAACAAAAAGAGAATAATGAGTCTGAAATGGTATAAATATTTCACAACTGATCTTATTAAAATATTGGTAAAATTAAATTGTATTATTATCCTGTATAAATATGGGTATTTGGGTTGTTAAATATTGTGTGAGTAGCTTTTACAATACAGACATAATTTCTTTGTGTGTGCTTCACAAATATATATATATATGTTTTTACAAACTGAAAGTTTGTGGCAACCCTGTCTTGAGCAAGTCTATTGGTGCCATTTTTTTCCAACAGCATTTGCTCACGTTGTGTCTCTGTCATATTTTGGTAATTGTCACAATATCTCAAACCCTCAACTAGCAAAAAGATTATGATTTGCTGAAGGCTCAGATGATGGTTTGCATTTTTTAACAATAAATATTTTAAAATTAAGGTATCTACTGTTTTTATAGACATAATGCTATTGCATACTTAAAAACCTACATATAGTATAAGCATAAATTTTCTATGCACTGGGAAACCAACAAGTCTGTCTGACTTGCTTAATTGTAATATTTGCTTTATGGAGTAGTCTGAAACTAGACCCACAATATGGCTGAGGTATGCCTGTATCATCAACATCAAATCATGCATCATCATCATCATTATAATGGTAGAATATTAATATTTAAATACACTTATGAAAAATAATAGAATACTAATATTAAGCATATTTAAAGTTTTTTTTGATATGTAGCTTCAGCATATAGCATTTATGTTCAAACTTCAGTTAAGTATACTACATTTGTACAGATATATATGGGAAGACTTCTGGAGGAGGACATGCCAACCCAGTCCAGTTTTCTTCTCTGGAGAATCATCATGGACAGAAGAGTCTGGCATCCTACAGTCCATGGGATCACAAAGAGTAGGACATGACTAAGTGTCTAAGCAAAGCATAGCATATATTAAATATATATCTTGCAAATATATGATTTTAGGTTAAGTTTGCTCCTTAATGTTTAATAGTAGAAAAAATTTCTGATAGATTATAAAGCAAAGGCAATATCTTTAATGTTTGCCTAGGAGCATTCTGATTAGGAAGAACAAGGAATTTTGTTTCTAACTCTTATAGTCTAAAGCTTGTTATAAACATATAGGCAGTATTTATTTAAAGAAACTAACACAATCAAATGGTGACTGGAAAATCAAGCACATTGTGAAAATTGTATAGTTTACAATTTGTAAAGTAAAGTAGGACATACTTGCCTTGTAGCTCAAAATAATTCATAAATGCTGAATAATAACTTTATTAATAATCAGACAGAAGAGATAAGTAGCACGTGTAACTTAAAATGTTACAATTTTTGAAAGGCAAATAATAAACATAGGGAAGGCAGAGAATCATATCAGGGAAAATAAAAGTGCACGATAGTAGAGATAAAAGATAAAATTGAACTTTAAATTAAAAAATGTAGAATGAAACAAATCACAAGATATTTGGTTATTGCCAATTTCAAGTCAACAAGAAAATCAATCCTTAGAATCTCATAAAGTTTATTTAAATCACAGAAGGAGCAATTAATTAAGGACATCTTTTTCTTCCTTTAAAAATTCAATCTATTTTCTCCTTTTATGGGCTTATTTCCTTTTTTATCTGTTTCTCCACTTCACATATATTCCTATTTCTGTCTGTCTTTAGGATTGAACTTAGAATCTATTTTCCTACTTCCATTTTTTTCCCCAATCTAGGATGCACCAAATACTTTTTGTCTTCTTTTTTAATCCTAACTTTATATATGCATTCCCAAAATAAAAATTGCCCAATAAGATTATAAAAGAATCTAATAGAAGGGATGTCCACTGGCCTCTTACAAAAGTCAAGCAGAATCAACATGAGTGTATGCCACATATTCACATTCATTTAATATAGGTTACAGGTTGTTTCAAAATGGCACGTGGAAAAATTCTAATTGGAGCACCTGTACTATACATGTGTCCATTTTTCTTTGTATTTTTAAGGTTTCAAAGCTCAAAAAGTTTAAATGTTATTTAAATTTAATTATGGGTTTCCCTGGTGGCTCAGTGGTAAAGAATCCGTCTACCAGTGTAGGAGATGCTGATTTAATCTTTGGTCTGGGAAGATCTCCTGGAGAAGGAAATGGCAACCTGCTGCAATAATCTTGTAGGAAGAGCCCCTTGGATAGAGGAGCCTGGCAGGCTATAGTCCGTGGGGTTGCAAAGAATCAGACACTACTTAGCGACTGAACAAATTTAATTTAATTAGGCTTAAATGTAATTTTAATTAGCCCAAGACATTTAAAAGTCATATTTATCTGTATACACATGTGAATACACACATATGTAAATACACTATATATATTTTCAACAAATGCATGGTAATTAATAGTTTCTGCTTCTCCGTGGGATGGTGCAGTTTGCATCAAGCCAGAATTCATAAAACAGAGAAATTGTCTCTTTGAAAGTATTAGAGACCTGCAATGACAACGCTATCTGCAGAGGCTAAAACTCCAGAGAGGAAAGACCTTCAGAGAGTTGAGCAGACATCTGCAGCCACTTTTACTCTGGGGGACTTCGCTATTTCTAATTCTGTACAGATGTCTAAGAATTGGACCTTTGTGTTGGCAGAAGATTATTGGCAGTGGACATAGAGCTTTTGGTGGGAAGGTATGCTCAAGCATCTTGGACCTGTTCCAGTCTGGGATTTTATAGGAATGGAACCTAAAAATCTAGGCCACATTGTAAAATCAGGCAGAATTCTCTAAATTGTGAGTAAAGTTTAGTCAGGTATTGATTGGGGTTGGGAGGGTTTCTAAACACTAAATCGGTAGTTTAAATATTCTAGGCAATCGAGGGCACATCAAGTGTAGACATCTTCCCTGGAGTCTTGTCTGTGTGGACTGAGTGCAGTCGTATTTGGTTTAAGATGATCAGCCTCTGCTCTCTCTACCTGGCAACACGATAAGTCACTTCATTCTGTCCAGCTCCTGGTGACCCCATGGACCATAGCCCACTAGGCTCCTCTGTCCATGTTATTTCCCAGGCAAGAATACTGGAGTGGGTTGCCACTTCCTTCTCCAGGGGATCTTCCAGACCAAGGGATCTAGCCCCTGTCTCTTATGTCTCCTGCATTGGCAGGCGCATTCTTTATGACTAGCACCACCTGGGAAGCCCAGAATTACCTGGCAGAGGGAAAACTTAATCATTACTCACAGAAGTTAACACCATCTGGAGACGTTAAAAAACACAGTATCTATCATTAAAACAAAATTACTAAGCACACCAAACCCTATGACCAAAATGAAGAGAACACTGGCATCTGGTGAAATTCCCCATTTTTTTTCCTTTATTTTCTGTAACATATTTATCAAAGGTATTTTAAAGTCCTTGTCAGCTAATTCCAATGTGTGGATCACTGAAGATCTGAGTTTACTGTTTTTCTTTTCAACTTTTGAATATTATGACTATTTTGAGCTCTGTTGAATATTTTGTATATATCTTTCATTTAATATACGTTAAACAGTCACCAAGGGGTGGAATTTCTGGATCAGACTGCATCTGTATATTCTGCTTTGTAAGATACTACCAAGTAGTTTTTAAGTGATTGCAACAATTTATTCCAGTTGTCTCACATGCTTAACAATACTTGCTATTTTCTGACTTTCTCTTCCTATTCATTATGGAGGGTGGATAGTCGTAGCATCTTGTGATTTTTGCTTACATTTCTGTGATGAAAATAATGTTGCGAGGTCTTTGTATGCTTATTGGTCATTTCAAAACCCTCTTTTATTAAGTGTCCAAGGATTTTGTCAATTTTTCTGTAAGACTATCTGCTTTTTTCATAGAAACAACACAAAATACCTTTTTTACTGTAGAATTGGTACAGTATGTGATAATAGTATGCTATCAAGCAATAAAATTAAATGAATAAAGACTACACAAATCAACATAAAATGATATCTCAAAAATAATGTGAAGCAAAGTAAGCCAGATACAAAAGAGTACATAATTTAGATTCCATTTACATTATCATTAAGTTAAAATAAAGGTAAATTTGACCTAAAAGGTTTAACCTCAGGATAGGGATTTTATGACTAGAATGGAGCATAAGGAACAATTTGGAAACATTAATAATATTCTGTTTCTAGATTTGGTGTTAATTATGCAGTTAACTTTATTAAGATTTACTCAATTGTGTGCTTATAATTTATGATCATTTCTTTTGTTATACTATAATAGTATCGTAAAAAATAAAAATAATGACATATAAAATCCTGAAAAATTTTAATCAACACAAGAGACTTTATTCTACCAGAGACTTGTTGACCTTTATAATAGTCATAGTCAGACTTTACACTGCGTTTATTTCTATTGATGAAACTAATACTATACAATCTATTGCTGTATTTTTGGAATTGTTTAATTTTTTTGCACAAATTATTTTTGAAAAATTGTATCTTCATAATAATTGTACACAGAATACTGTATTTTCAGCTCTTTCACTAATATTAAATGTGTTAAAAATAAAACATAGTCAGTGGCAAGGAGCTTTATATTACAACCAGTGATAAGATAAAACCAATTGTTCTAAAAATGTAGAGACTTAGAAAAATTGTTTAAAAAACTGGTGACTTGTTGGCTTTCTACGTGTAGCACTGAAATACTTATAAATCTAAAACAAAAGCAACTCAAATTATTAGAATTGTGTTCCCAAGGAAAAGTGAAAATGAAACAAGGGACTTTACTTATGTGATTTGTTCAAAAGCCTTGGTATGACTATCTTGTTGATAAAAATATAACCTAGTCCATAAGTGAAAGTGAAGTCCTCAGTCGTGTCCGACTCTTTGCGACCCCATGGACTGTAGCCTATCAGGCTCCTCTGTCCATGGGATTTTCCAGGCAATAGTACTGGAGTGGATTGCCATTTCCTTCTCCAATGCATGCATGCATGCTACGTTGCTTCAGTCATGTCCGACTCTGCGCAACCCCATGGACAGCAGCCCACCAGGCTCCTCTGTCCACAGGATTTTCTAGGCAAGATATGACCATACAGGTGCCATAAATATGATGTTCTCAAAAGTTTTTCTTTATAACTTAAGTCAGCATGCCAGATTTTAGCCAAACATAACCTCCAAATATACAAAGAATAGCCTTACTTTTTAAAGTCATATCTATTGAAAAAATTATACTTAAAAGATAGCATATAGAAATAGAGAGATTGTGAAAGCATATGTGTTCTGAAACTGACCAAAGGATAGATTTCTGATATCATTGTTAAAGTTATGACTGCTGCATTCAAAATTAAAGAGCACATATAAAGTCCTAAAATATCTGATCTGTTGGTCTCTCACTGTTCTTTCAATTTTCATCACAGGTGCACTTGTTTTAATCTGTTCATTAAATATGGACAACATGAATTTTGCCTATTAGTTTTAGTTTCCCTTTACTCATTATCTATCCTATTGCTTAGAATTGTCCATTTAGATATTAAGGTAGGTTGCAACTTGATGTGAATTTCTCCAACAGTACAGTGATCAGGAGACTGATGCTCTCCAGTGGGAAAACTCCATTACTTGTAGGGTTTTTTTATTTTATTTTATTTTTTGCCCTTTTTGGTTTTTAGTGAAGCTGCTGTCCTGGAGTAAATTCTTCATTTGCAGCCCCTTCTACAAATCACTTTGCATCTCAGTTGGGCTTACATTTTGATGTTGCTGACTAATGAATGAGAAAGAAGGTATTTGTGCAGTTGGAGTTGTGTTTTTCCTTCTAGCTCAGCCAATCAAATATTTTGATCCACAGCAACAAAAGGGGTTTTGTGTTGTGTGTTCACACTTGGGTCCTATTTCCAGTACTCACTTCTGTGATTTTTTTCACCAAGAGAAGTGTTTGGTGGCCCTTACATGCTTGATTCCTTCAGTCTGCTAAAGATCAGTGTTTGGTGATGTAATTTGTTATGCTGACACTTTCCTCTGTTTTCCCAACTAAAGGAAAGTTACATTTGCTATTTTCAGTGCACTTAGGGTCAGGGTACACTATCTAAATGCTTTGAGATAAATAAGTTTAAAAAGCTAAATATACAACACGATAGTACAACATTGAATTGCAATAAAACACTGACTTTGAAACAGAGGATCTCAGTTCAAGTTCTGGCTCTGTCACTTCCTAATTATAAAGTTGGACAAGGTATATCAGTCCCGGTAAAATACAATAATAATAGTATCCATTTCTTAGGTTTGTTGTGGAGACTAAAAGTTAATGTACAGCAATCAGAAGAGTGCCTAGAAAGTATTACACACAACATTAAGATTAGTCATTGTTATTATTATTACAAATAATCTTAACCAATTCTTCTAGTATATGACTTGCTACTTTGGAATTTCAAATTGTATTGTTGCTTATATTCCATCACTAAGTCATCTCTGACTCTTAGTGACCCCATGGACTGCAGCATGCCAGGCTTCCCTGCCCTTCACTGTCTCCTGGAGTTTGCTCAGACTCATGTGGATTGAGTCAGTGATGCTATCCGATCGTATTATCCTCTGCTGACCCTTTCTCCTCCTATACTCAATCTTTCCCAGCATCTAAGTCTTTTCCAATGAGATTGGTGCAAAGTAATTGGGACTTTGGACCTTGAATTCTAAATAATTGTAGCTAGGCTCAAGTACATCTTTGTTAATCAATCAACATATTTTTGCCATTAGGAATTAAGTTTGTTTATTTCTGTAGTGTAAATATCTGTGCTTCAGGATTCAATGAACTCTTGGAAAGCATTTTCAGCCACCTGCTGGTTGTAGAAGCATTTTTCCTGCAAAAAAATTGTCAAGATTTGAAGAAGTGGTATTTGGTTAGCAAGAGGTCAGATGAATATGGTGAATGAGGCAAAGCTTCATAGCTCAATTTGTTCAACTTTTGAAGCATTGGTTGTGCAACATGTGGTGGTCTGGCATTGTTGTGGAGAAGAATTGGGCCCTTTCTGTTGACCAATGCTAGCTGTAGTCATTGCAGTTTTTGGTGCAACTCATTGATCTGCTGCTAAGTGTACTTCTCAGATGTAATGATTTTGCCAAGATTCAGAAAGCTGTAGTGGATCAAACCAGCAGCAGACCATCAAACCGTGACCAGGACCATTTTTTTTTGGTGTAAGTTTGGCTTTGGGAAGTGCTTTGGAGCTTCTCCTCAATCCAGCCACTGAGCTGGTCATTGCCAGTTGTCATATACAACCTACTTTTCATCATATGTCACAATCCAATTGAGAAATGATTCATTATTGTTGTGTATAATGAGAGAAGACAACATTCCAAATAATGATAGTTTTGATTTTTGATCAGCTCATGAAGCATCCACTTAGTGAGCTTTTTCACCTTTCCAATTTGCTTCAAATGATGAATGACCATAGAATGGTCAACATTGAATTTTTTAGATGATCAGCTTTGATGAGGCTCTCAATTTGTCAATTTCCAAGGGCCAGTCACTACATTCCTCATTTTCAAGACTCTTGTCTCCTTTGCAAAACTTCTTGAATCACCACTGCTAACTGCAACATTAGTTAACAGTTCCTGGGCCAAATGTGTTGTTGATATTTCTGGTTGTCTCCACTGCTTTGTGATCCATTTTGAACTTGAATAAGAAAATCTCTCAAATCTGCTTTTTGTCTAACATCATTTCCATAGTCTTTAATGAATATAAAATAAGCAGCAAGTAATAAGTCATTAGCAAAACATATAAAGTGAGAAATGCACATTAAAATTATGTATAACATAACCACAGTTATTTAGAATGTATTCCAATATCAAATGATAAATTTCAACAATGCAAAAACCAAAATTATGTTTATACCAACCTAATATTAACACATGGTTTTATTGATAATCTATATGATTCAATCCTGAGTAACATAACTTGTTTCTAATAAAATTATAATGCAGGTAAAGGAAGTTAATACATTTGATTTTAGTAGCTAAACATTATTTTCAATAATCATTCAATTGTTGACTACTTACTTCATACCAGAAGAGTTACAAAAATGTAAGATATAACCTTGGTCTTTAGGGTCCTTGAAGTCTAAGAGTGTTTACATTCTAGAAAAGAGAGGGAGCAGTGCTGTGTCCTTTGCTTAGTCACTCAGTTGTATCCGACTCTTTGTGATCCCATGGACTGTAGCCCACCAGACTCTTCTGCCATGGGGACTCTCTAGGATGGAATACTGGGGTGGGTTGCCATGTCCTCCTCCAGGGCATCTTCCCAAACCAGGGACAGAACCCAGACCTCTTGCATTGCAGGAAGTTTCTTTACAGTCTGAGCCACGAGGGAAGTCCATCTAGTCAAAGCTGTGGTTTTTTCCAGTAGTCATGTATGGATGTGAGAGTTGGACCATAAAGAAGCCTTAGTGCTGAAGAATTGATGCTTTTGAACTGTGGAGTTGGAGAAGACTTTTGAGAGTCCCTTGGACTGCAAGGAGATCAAACCAATCAATCCTAAAGGAAATCAACCCTGAATATTCATTGGAAGGACTGATGCTGAAGCTGAAGCTCTAATACTTTGGCCACCTGATGCAAATAGCTGATTCATTGGAAAAGACCCTGATGCTGGGAAAGATTGAAGATGGGAGGAGAAGGGAATGACAGAGAATGAGATGATTGGATGGCATCACCAACTCAGTGGACATGAGTTTGAGCAAGCTCCAGGAGATGGTGAAAGACAGGACAGCCTGCAGACCATGGGGTCACAAAGAGTTGGACAAGACTTAGCAACTGAACAACAAAGAGAGAGAGAGTGACAGAGACAGAGAGATAGAAAGGGAGAGAGAATGAATATGAAATAGAGTTCCAGAAACTGTTACATGTAGTTAAAGAACTGTGGCTCTGGTACATAATTCCATTAAATTAAATTCATTTATGTATTTATTTACTTATTTAGTGCCTTGATCCTTCATTCATTACTTTAGAGATTTAAATGGTATTAACTAAGTTTCCCAACATATTTTTACAATAGATAGATATTATTTTCCAGAAAAATGAAATATAAATATGGTAGGATTTTTCTTGGCTTTAAGTAAAATATCTAGATTTCCTGGGATATGGAAGGAAAACATTTGTTCCAAACAGTGTGTTTCCAAAAATTAATATATGTAGATAATATGTTATTTATATTGTCAAAGAAAATCTGCACCAGATAAAGTTAAACAGACAAAGAAGACTTTTTATGTAAGACTATTACAATAGGGGTTAAAAGTACTGCAATACGGGAGAGGGACCAAACTCAACTCCACTCAAGCAACAGGAAGGAGAGTTTTAAGCAATGGATGAACTATTGGAAAGGTACTTGGGGAGGTTGGTCAATGTGATTAGGTCATTTGTGTTTCCTAATAAGCACTTAAGGGTCTTCTCTGGTGGCTCAGACAGTAAAATAATCTATCTGCCAGTGCAGAAGATCTGGGCTCAATCCCTGGGTCAGGAAGATACCCTGAAGGAGGGAATGGCAACCCACTCCAGTATTCTTGCCTGGAGAATTCCATGGACAGAGGAGCCTGGTGGGCCAAAGTCCATGGACTCGCAAACAGACACAACTGAGCAACTAACATACACACAACAGCACTTATGGATGTTAGGCTCCTCCCCTTCCACAAAGATGGGGAGATATGGATGCTGTCTTTCTTGATGATTACATTCAAAAAGATAGTTCTCAGATCTATGAGAAAGACATTTTGGTGTATAAAACTGGCTAGAGGCTAGGAGAAGGTCTATCTATCAAAAGGGAAGAGAAAGACTTTATAATTGAAAGTTGTCTAAATTAAGTGCTCTAGGAAAGGAGATGGCAGGGACCTATAGTCAGAAAGAATCTGACTAAGGGCTAAACAAACTGAGGGGAAGAGTAAGGATGACTTGGTCAATGTCTTCCTTCAAAATACATATTTGCAGCTAAGTTTTAGACTAGAAAATAAAATGGAAGTGAAAAACGAAAAAATTTTCAAAAATAAAGATTTCCACAGTAAGTTCAGTTCAGTTCAGTTGCTCAGTCATGTCCGACTCTTTGCGACCCCATGAATCGCAGCACGCCAGGCCTCCCTGTTCATCACCATCTCTCGGAGATCACTCAGACTCACATCCATCGAGTCAGTGATGCCATCCAGCCATCTCAACTTCGGTCGTCCCCTTCTCCTCCTGCCCCCAATCCCTCCCAGCATCAGAGTCTTTTCTAATGAGTCAACTCTTCGCATGAGGTGGCCAGAGTACTGGAGTTTCAGCTTTAGCATCATTCCTTCCAAAGAAATCCCAGAGTCGATCTCCTTCAGAATGGACTGGTTGGATCTTCTTGCAGTCCAAGGGACTCTCAAGAGTCTTCTCCAACACCACAGTTCAAAAGCATCAATTCTTCGGCGATCAGCCTTCTTCACAGTCCAACTCTCACATCCATACATGACCACAGGAAAAACCATAGCCTTGACTAAACGGACCTTAGTCAGCAAAGTAAATACCTGGCCAAACAGGTGAGATGAAAGTTCCAATATATGATCATGTTGCTAATTCAGTCTTGCTGTTTAATATTTATCAAGACTCACAAACAGTGATAATGAGATGTCACAGAAGACCAAGATAGATAAGCATTTAACATAAAGACGCTTACTCCTTGGAGAAAAGTTATGACCAACCTAGATAGCATATTGAAAAGCAGAGACATTACTTTGCCAACAAAGATCCATCTAGTCAAGGCTATGGTTTTTGCAGTGGTCATGTATGGATGTGAGAGTTGGACTGTAAAGAAAGCTGAGTGCTGAAGAATTGATGCTTTTGAACTGTGGTGTTGGAGAAGACTCTTGAGAGTCCCTTGGACTGCAAGGAGATCCAACCAATCCATTCTGAAGGAGATCAGCCCTGGGTGTTCTTTGGAAGGAATGTTGCTAAAGCTGAAACTCCAGTACTTTGGCCACCTCATGCAAAGAGTTGACTCATTGGAAAAGACTCTGATGGTGGGAGGGATTGGGGGCATGAGGAGAAAGGGACGACAGAGGATGAGCTGGCTGGGTGGCATCACTGACTCGATGGACGTGAGTCTAAGTGAACTCTGGGAGTTGGTGATGGACAGGGAGGCCTGGCGTGCTGCGATTCATGGGGTCGCAAAGAGTTGGACACAACTGAGCATCTGAACTGAACTGAACTGTTTAATGGTTATAATGAAAACTGCATATACATCACTGTTTTTGGATCTTGAACTTAAACCCATTGCTATATTAATATGTAACATAATGATTCAAAGGCTGCCCCTATTTGCCAGATTAAATTTCATTCAATATGAACAGATGTTCTCTCATTTAGACAAATTGTACCTCTAAACAAAAGGTTCAATTCCCTGCTTTATAGATGATACATATTCTGCCAACTATTTTTCTAAGTAAGCATATAAGATAAATAAGAAAAACAACTGAAATGATGGTTAAATTACTCCTCTGCACTGGAGGTTTCCTGCAGACCACATTTTCATTTCTAGTTTTGTCAGTCAGAATATATTTTGAATTCTGTTCCATAGAGGAAACATATTTTTAATGCCAGTGACATTGACATTTCAAATTTTAAATGATTACTGCTGAATTACTGAGACTTGCAATTAAATTATAAAATGGGATCAGAGAACTATGTAAAAACTGTACTCATTAACTTCCTAAATAGCTCTAAAACACTTAAAAATACAATTCTCTTTAATTTTTGAACAATTGCTGGTAATTAGTGAAGGTGAAGGATAGGAAGAACAAGATTCTCTCACAAGGGAGAAAATGAGATCTTGATGTAGATTATATGTTGTCTTTCAATTTAAACAAGAAAAACCGCCATCTCAATATGTGAACAATTATATAATCATAGTCATCACATTGCTATCGCTGTCACCATCATCATAATCACCATCAGTATCATATCACCCTCATCATATATGAGCCTTGGAGGGGAAAACAAAAACTAAAAACATTTCCCTTTTTAGCTCCAAATACTCCTTCAACTATTAAGTTGTTTTTCTGCTTCTCTTGATCAGTTTAAGAGCTTCCTGTCTCTGCTGCTTCTCTGTCCATCAGCCTTTGCTGAAAATCTCCACATAAACTGCTCCTGTTAAAAGTATGAAACATGTATTTGTGTACTGCTGAAACCAGGGTTTGTTATTTTCCCAGCAATTTGACATCATCATCTTTAAGGATTATCACCTGTAATATTGTCGCCTTTCCTAATCTCTGTTGTCCAACTCTTTGTGAGCCTATGGACTGCAGAACGCCTTTGTAAATGATACCAAATCTACCCAGTTGCCCAAGCCACAAGACTGAGATTATGCTTGGCTCTAGGTTCTCCATTCCTATGTGCAGAATCTCTAAGACAGATGACATATATGTCATTTATGGCAGTTTTATCTCCAACTGCCACTAATCTTGCTTAAGTCACCCAATATCATCTTTGTTACTGCACTTTTGCCCTAACTTGCCACGCTTTATCTCTTGTACCCTTTCCATCCATTTTCTACAGAGTATGCAAAATTACTGTAAAAAAAAGGATCAAACTGCTCCAGTTAAAATTTTCCAATGTACTTGCCAGTGCATTTTGATTTAAAATTAAACCTCATTTGACTGGTCCCTGCTTTTAGTACGCCTGCATGCTGCTCTGTGCTGTCACTTCACTGACTCTGTGTGACCCCATGGGCTGTAGCCCGCCAGGCTCCTCTGTCCATGGGATTCTCAAGGCAAGAATACTGGAGTGGATTGTCATGACCTGCTCCAGGGGATCTTCCTGACCCAGGGATCAAATCCCGCATTGGCACATGAGTTCTTTACCACTAGCGCCACCTCCTGCTTCTCTACAAAACCTAAACTGTCATAATTTTTCTTCTTGCATATTTAATTTTTTTTTTACTTTTAGATTAAAAAAACTTTTTATTTCATATTGGAGTATAGATGATTAACAATGTGATTGTCTCAGGTGGCCTGCAAACGGACTCAGTCATAAATAGGCATCTGTGTGCTTGTTAAGTCCTTCAGTTCTGTCCTACTCTTTGTGACTCTATGGACTGTAGCGCCTGCCAGGCTCTTCTGTCCATGAGATTCTCCAGGTAAGAATACTGGAGTGGGTTGCCATGTACTCCTCCAAGGGATCTTTCTGGCCCAGTGATCAAACCCACATCTTTTATGCCTCCTGCACTGGCAGAGTTTCCCCGGTGGTTCAAATGGTAAAGAATCTGCCTGGAATGTGGGAGACCTGGGTTCAATCCCTGGGTTGGGAAAATCCCCTGGAGAAGGAAAGGGCAACCCACTCCAGTATTCTTACCCAGAGAATCCCATGGACAGAGAAGCCTGATGGAATACAGTTGATGGGGTTGCAAAGAGTCTGACAGGACTGAGCAACTAAGACTAATACTTGTTACCACTAGTGCTGCCTGGGAAGCCCCAGCCATATATATACATGTATCCTTTCTCCCCGAAACTCCCCTTCTATCTATCCAGACTGCTACATATCACTGAGCAGAGTTCCCTGTGCTATAGAGTAGGACCCTGTAGGTTATCTGTTTTAAATATAGCAGTTTGTACATGTTGATTTAGTTCTAGCTGGTCTGGCCTCTTTCCATTTTCTTAAACATAGCCACTGCTTTCCTGTCTTAAGGCCATCACACATGAGGCTGTACCTTTCTGGTAAATTCTTTTCCCAAATTTTTCCATGGCTGTTTTCTGTCCTTGTGTGTGCATATGTCCAAACTCATTAAATTGTATGCATTAAATATGTATATTGCATATCATTTATATGTTAATAAAGCTCTTAAAAGACTTTGCCTTAAAGTTCAAAGTGAAGTGAAAGTTGCTCAGTCATGTCCAACTCTTTGTGACCTCATGTACTCCACAGTCCGTGGAATTCTCTAGGCCAGAATACTGGAGTGGGTAGCATTCCCTTCTTCAGGGAATCTTCCCAGCCCAAGGATTGAACCCAGGTCTCCCACATTGTAGGTGAATTCTTACCAGTCGAGCTATCAGGCACCAGTCTTAAAGTTATCTGTCTAGAAATACTTTGTCTCATTTCTGTGTGTTAATTTTACGTCAATTTTTCTCTGTTTACCTATTTATTTTGCACATATCCTATCATCTTTGTAATTGAAGGTCTGCTTGCTTACTTTTTTACTGTAATCATGGTGAAATCAATTATCAGTTATGAGTATTTCCTTTGGGACACTTTTTATTTAGATTTGTGAGTCAAACTATTTTTTAAATTCTATTCCATAAGTGAGACTAAATTATGACAAGGCTGACTTCAGCACAGATTTCAAAGGCAAAGGATCATGTATGTACTATTTCATCATAGTGTATAGCTTTCCAGTGTATAGAACAATATTTAGCACTTAAGGCCAAATATTATATCTGTTATAATTTATATATATAAGTGTATTTTGAATCATTTAATGGAGTTAAGATAAAGACTTACTCTTTCTCCATACAGAAACTTTTATAAATTCTCATCACTTTATTAACCATAATATAGGAAATAACCATAGTATAGGAGATTTTTAAAATATTTTTCTTCTGTCGACACAGGAAAATATTTTAAATCGAAGAATGCATTTCATTATGTCACATATAATAAAAACCCAAATATAAAAATCTATATCAACTCCTATTATATAAAACACTATTTTTTGATGGTGACATTCTCTTGACAAACATGTTTCTTGGTAGAATAGATTGTTAGCCAAATGTACCAAGGAGAAAATTTAAATCACAAAAATAAAATGAAAAGCTCCCATGCATTATACCTTAGGCTTCTGCCTTGATATCATATGTACTAAATGTCCCTACTGTTATAGAAGGAACATGGTGCAACTGAAGCTTATTGATAGAGATTTCTGAGTTTAACCAGTTAGAGGTTATCAAGAGAAAAATAATTTTATATCAACTGTACATTTCTTCCTTTCCTTAGAGACACAGAATAACAAGTAAATAAAAGGAGGCTCAATAAAGGACAGAAATGGTAGGGACCTAACAGATGCAGAAGATATTAAGAAGAGGTGACAAGAATACACAGAAGAACTGTACAAACAAAATCTTCACGACCCAGATAATCACGATGGTGTGATCACTCACCTAAGGCCAGACATCCTGGAATGTGAAATCAAGTGGGCCTTAGGAAGCATCACTACCATCAAAGCTAGTGGAGGTGATGGAATTCCATTGAAGCTATCTCAAATCCTAAAAGATGATGCTTTGAAAGTGCTGCACTCAATATGTCAGTAAATTTAGAAAACTCAACAGTGGCCACAGGACTGGAAAAGGTCAGTTTTCATTCCAATCCCACAGAAAGGCAATACCAAAGAATGCTCAATCTACCGTACAATTGTACTCATCTCACATGCTAGTAAAGTAATGCTCAAAATTCTCCAAGGCAGGCTTCAGCAATCACTTCATGGGAAATAGATGGCTGACTTTATTTTTTTGGGCTCCAAAATCACTGCAGATGGTGATTTCAGCCACGTAATTAAAAGACGCTTGCTCCTTGGAAGGAAAGTTAAGGCCAACCTAGATAGCATATTAAAAAGCAGAGATATCACTTTGTCAACAAAGGTCTGGTAGTCAAGGCTATGGTTTTTCCAGTGGTCATGTATGGATGTGAGTTGGACTGTGAAGAATAAAGCTGAGCGCCGAAGAATTGATGCTTTTGAACTGTGGTGTTGGAGAAGACTCTCGAGAATCCCTTGGACTGCAAGCAGATCCAACCAGTCCATTCTAAAGGAGATCAGTCCTGGGTGTTCACTGGAAGGACTGATGTTGAAGCTGAAACTCCATTACTTTGGCCATCTGATGCTAAGAGCTAACTCATTTGAAAAGAGCCTAATGCTAGGAAAGAGTGAGGGCAGGAGAAGAAGGGGACGACAGAGGATGAGATGGTTGGATGTCATCACTGACTCAATGGACGTGGGTTTGGTGGACTCCGGGAGTTGTTGATGGACAGAGAGGCCCAGTGTGCTGTGGTTCATGGGGTCGCAAAGAGTCAGACGCGACTGAGCAACTAAACTGAACTGAACTGAACTGAAAAGATCACGACTGAATGAAGAGGAATGTCTTCCATACTACTTGTGCAAAGCTGGAAACCTTAATGAATAAGAACATTGAGTTCTCCTTCAAACAAGGTTAATTTAGAGCTTTTCTGCCTTCAGAATTATCCATAAATTAATTTCTAGAACTTATAACAATTTTATTAGATCTTTCAGGAGAAAATTTGATGTAATGTGCATAAAAATCCTATGATCTTACACATCCTGCTTAAGAAATGAGATGAAATACCAATCAGAAATGTTTCTGTGCAATATCGTATGCTTATCAATTAGCAGTCTTATAAAAGGACATGAGTTTTAGAAATGAATAAAAAACTAAATTGCAGGATTATAAATTTATTTTCTGCTCTGATCACTTTTTCATTATGCCTTCTAGTGCATATTTTAAATAAAAGGTTATTCTCTGGATTATCAATTTTGCTATAATCAATTGTGAATTATTTGTCAAGAGACCTATTTTTTCCACTCCTGTTTTTTAGTGCCTGATTGTATGAACTTCATCACTTATTTAACCATTTTTCCTAAATTAACCAGGTTTCCTAAGCAACAAAATGAGTTTTGGCCTAAAAGTAATTAGTGACAGACCATCTATCATTAATAAATAATGATTCACCTACTTCAATATTAAATGACATATGACTAGCTTTTTTCAACCTAATCATATTATACAGTGATATTTTTCCAAAAAGGTTTTCATTTTATGGAACTGGTTTAAAATATATTCCAAAGATTTTAATTTACATGTTCTTCATTATTTTTAAATTAGGCAGCTTTTGCTATATTCACAGGACTTTTGTGCTTTCTCTTCTGTAAAATGTTTGGAAAGATTTGTGCTCTGATGGATAATTTTCTATGAAGTATATTAGGATTTATTAGATGTGTATAAGAGACAGATTCACTAATTAATATTCTAAAGAACACTTCAAATTATGTATGATATTACATATTATTTAACAAATCATATTCATTAATTCATATTAATTTATCTGTATTATTTCACTTCAAAGTCTAATTAATTTGAGTATGATGTGTGATAGAATTTGATTTCATTTTGTTTTCATAGGAAAAGCCAGTATTGCCAGAATCAATTAATAAATAATCCATCCATTCATCCCCTGGACCTAGTCAGTTCACTCTGCCTCATATTCCATTTCCCTGTGTAAAATTATTTCTGGCTCTCTAATCTGTCCTGTCACAGGACACCTTCCTCCTCACTTCTGGACTCTGACCTCCCATACCAGGCCGTTCTTATCTCACTGGTCTTCTGACAGGAGACACCGCACCATCTGCCCGTGTGTGGAGATCTCGTCGTTCTGCCTGGGATCTGACAGCGCACAGCTCTCTGCATGACCCCCTCAAGCTAATCTAGCTGCAGCATCTCTTGCCAGACTCTATGGGAGCTTACCTGATTTCTGTCACTTTCACTGAGCCTCTCCTCAACTGCATCCATCCTTACCCTATCAGGCCCTGGCGCCGAAGTCAGGTCGGCCCCCTGTGTGACTGGCATCCTCACCTTGCCTAAGCTCTGCTCCCTGAGCTGGGACATTTCCCTTCCTCATTGTGTTCCTTATAGTCTCTTCAGGATCAAAATAACAGAGTTAACCTCTCCCTGAGGTCAGATGATAACGTTCAAAGAACAAAGTAAAAACAGCAGGGTCCAAAAGGGTCCTGCTGTCCCTCAGCAAATATTGTATTAAGAAATATCTTCCCAATTTATGAGTAGAGGAAAAAACAAATTAAGTATATAAGTGGACTTTGCTGTGCCCATTTATATGGGCATTCCAGGTGGCTCAGTGTTAAAGAATCTCTGCCACTGGAAGAGACTCAAGAGACTCGGGTTTGATCTCTGGGCTGGGAGGACCCCCTGGAGGAAGAAATGGCAAACCACTCCAGTATTTTTGCCCGGAGACTCTCAAGGACAGAGAATCCTGGTGGGCTACAGTTCATACAGTCACACAGAGTGGGACATGACTGAATTGGCATAGCACGCATATATATATGCAGATGAAATAATGCTACATGATTTTTTGTGAATAAATATTTTAATAAATAATTAAGTGAATAAAGAGATGATTATATAAGATATTAAAAGTATTAGAAAAATTCATAATTGTAGCTACTATAAAGCTGGGTAAAACTTCATGGATTTCCATAAGGGTAATTTAACTTGTAATTTAATGATTTCACTTGGAATTTCTAACAAATAGATAAGTTTTGATATACATATTTACCTTTCAGCTTTTCTACTCTTCTGTTAGGGAACATGGATAAAAGGAAAAAAATATGTTAAAGATGGGCTTCAGTAAGAAAAATAGAAGACACAAAAAGTAATGAAAAAATTCAGCATATTCCAGAAAGTGGTTTAATTCTACTTTTTGCTCAAACTAATAAAATAATAGAACTTATTCATATTGCTACACTATTGAACAGAAATAGCCTGATATCATGAAAATAAAATTGCATGATTCCAATAAGACCCTCAAAATAGACATAAAAGCATAAAAATATTCAAGAAAACTAATTATCATTATATTCCATTATAGACTATTAAGTCTCCAGAGTTCCATTAGAAATGCACTTATTTCACTTGCTAATTTTATTTTTGTGCCTCTAAAATCTCATTTTGAACTTCAAAATCACATTAAACAGCTATCTCAGGATAGTTTACTTTTCCCCTAGTGGGTAGAATTTGGTAGAGTGAGAAGATCCAAAAAAGAAAAAAGAAAACTAATTTTACCACATTCCAATTTGATAATATTCTTGAGTAATTGTGAACAGTATAATACAGTTAGAATCATAACTCATATATGGTTATTTGTCAATTTTTTTTCTATTTTTTGCCACTATAATATACCATCAACATCTTGTGTATAGGTACCTAAATTTTTCTCCTAGTTTGTTTAAGTGATATTTGTTCTGATTTAGTCTACCTTGCATTCTTCCTTTTATTGTACCATCTCCTGCTTAACTGAATATTTCCTACATCATAGCAAATCACGTACACACTCTTCCCTAGGATTTTTAAAACTTCCAAACACTGTGCCCATTCTAACTCTGTATTTTTATTATTTCTTAACCAAAATTATCTTCAAAGAGTTGTTGGATTTTTATAGTTTTCTGCTTTGGAAGACAAGGCATCTTAACAGGTATAAGCCCATACTTATATAAAGAATAGGCAATTTCTGTAATTCAATCAACAGGAAGAGAGTATAGTCACAAAAAATAGGATTACTGAAATATAATTAAAATTTAAATTCCAAAATAATTATAATACATCTTGAAAATGAGTGTACCAACAAAAGACAGGAAACCTGCTATTTTATGATATTACTGAGTGGTGGTATTTTATAATTACTACTATGGCAGTAGCAGATATACTATAATGGACTACTCAAACTGGAAGACATGGATATTTATTCACTAAAGAAGAATAAAATGTTTTCATTTAAAGGAAGACTGGTCAATTTTAGGTACCCAAATGAATTATAAGCTTTCATAATGAGAAGTAGAGAAGTATATCTTTGGTTATAATCATATCACTAAGGAATATCTTTATCTATCTACTTGTTACTTCACTTATTTGGTCTATGATTTCAAGCACGTTACATAACTGTATATGACTTTCCTTATTTATAATGTTGAATAATAATTGGAACTTTCTCATAGGGTTAATATGAAGATTAATTTAAATCATACAATATTTTTAGGGTAACATAGCAAACTAAGATCATGGCATCTGGTCCCATCACTTCATGGCAAATAGAGAAACAGTCACTGACTTTATTTTTTTGGGCTGCAAAATCACTGCAGATGGTGATTGCAGCCATGAAATTAAAAGACGCTTACTCCTTGGAAGGAAAGTTATAACCAATCTAGACAGCATATTAAAAAGCAGAGACATTACTTTGCCAACAACGGTCAATCTAGTCAAGGCTATGGTTTTTCCAGTGGTCATGTATGGATGTGAGAGTTGGACTGTGAAGAAAGCTGAGCGCTGAAGAATTGATGCTTTTGAACTGTGGTGTTGGAGAAGACTCTTGAGAGTCCCTTGGATTGCAAGGAGGTCCAACCAGTCCATCCTAAAGATCAGTCCTGGGTGTTCATTGGAAGGACTAATGTTGAAGCAGAAACTCCAATACTGTGGCCACCTGATGCCAAGAGCTGACTCTTTTGAAAAGAGCCTGATGCTGGGAAAGATTGAGGGCGGGAGGAGAAGGGGACAACAGAGGATGAGATGGTTGGATGGCATCACTGACTCAGTGGACATGAGTTTGGGTAAACTTTGGGAGATGGTGACGGACAGGGAAGCTTGGCATGCTGCGGTTCATGGGGTCACAAAGAGTCGGACACGACTGAGTGACTGAACTGAACTGAACTGATAGCAACTGGCATGATATCATTATCAGTGTGTTCGTCAGACTCTCCCAAAGCCTTAACATTATCAACTTGAATTTTTATGAAAATTTTGTAGATGTATAACAAAAACACGAAGTATAAAAAAGGTAAAATGTAGAGTGTTCGTCACTCAGTCTTGTTTGACTCTTTGCCTCCCCATGGACTGTAGCTTGCCAGACTCTTCTGTCCATGGGATTCTGCAGGCAAGAATGCTGGAATGGGTTACCATTTCCTTCTCCAGGGGATCTTCCTGACCCAGGAAAGCTCCCCCCACTCTAGAAAGAAAACCCATGAAAATGTCCAACTTACTAGTAGACATACCCATGAATGTTCTGAAAGTGGACAAACCTATGAAACCATACAGCCTAAGAAACAGAAAATTTTCATTGCACCCAATGGTCATAAAATAAATTTGGGGGAGGAGGTTGTGTTCATGGCTTTATAACTAGAAGAGTGTGATGTTATTAAGAAGTGTTGTTTTTCTGATTAGTAGAAAGTAAGATACATTGAATTTTATATTCATATACCAGTCACTAGTGATTTTATTAAAATATATTCATTTAAAAGAAGCTTGGTTAACTGATGATCATTAGGATAACATGAGAGAGTGAACAAATTATTCTCATTTCCCCTTAGACCAACTAGGAAAAGAATATTTCTCTGGTAAATTCAAACAAAGGTAAATGCAAACACAAGTAAAAACAAAAATTATGCATAAAACAAAAGTCAAAGCAATTATTAATAATTAGTGCATGTATTCATCTAGGGTTGAGATAAGCTTTCACATAGCTATAAATGAAGAAAAAATTAATACACTTCTTAACACTTCCTTTCAACCACATAGCTATAAATGAAGAAAAAAATTAATACACTTCTTAACACTTCCTTTCAACCACATATTAGTCATTGAAATGGATTCTAGAGTATGCAAGTTAAACAAACTGAACATAGTATTAATATGTTAGGGCTTCCCTGGTGTCTCAGGAGACCCAGGTTCGATCCCTGGGTGGGGACGATCCCCTGAAGAAGGAAATGGCTGCCCACTCCAGTATTTTTGCCTGGAGACATGAACAGAAGGGCCTAGTGGGCTACAGTCCACGGGATCACCAAAAATCAGATACAACTGAGAGAATTTCACTTTTGGCTCTCCAAAATCTAGATGCAAAACACACTCTTTAATTCTTCCTATGTGTAATTTAACTCCAGATCTACTGGAGCATAATATTTGCCATCACTTCTATTTCGACTGCTATTTCGACTGCCACTGGTCTCTAGTGGTTCAGATGGTACAGCATCTGCCTGCAGTATGGGAGGCCTGGGTTCAATCCCTGGTTTGGGAAGATCCCCTGGAGAAGGATAATGGTAGCCCAGTCCAGTACCCTTGCCTGGAAAATCCCATGGATGGAAGAGACTGTTAGGCTACAGTTCATGGGGTCACATGTCGGACTCTTTTCGACCCATGGACTGTAGCTCACCAGGCTCCTCTGTTCATGGAATTCTCCAGGCCACAATACTGGAGTGGGTAGCTTATCCCTTCTCTAGTGGATCATCCCGATCCAGGAATCGAACCAGGGTCTCCTGCATTGCAGGTAGATTCTTTACCAGTTGAGCTAACAGGGAAGCCCCATGAGTCTCTAAACTTTACATTAATTAGAGGTTATAGAAGTCTTTTATCAGAGAGATTTCTGGTCAAAGATCTAGTTATAAAGGAAAGAGTACAGATGTTAAAGCTAAAGCTGAAACTCCAGTACTTTGGCCACCTCATGCGAAGAGTTGACTCATTGGAAAAGACTCTGATGCTGGGAGGGATTGGGGGCAGGAGAAGAAGGGGACGACTGAGGATGAGATGGCTGGATGGCATCACTGACTCGATGGATGTGAGTCTGAGTGAACTCCGAGAGATGGTGATGAACAGGGAGGCCTGGCGTGCTGCGATTCATGGGGTCGCAAAGAGTCGGACACGACTGAGCGACTGAACTGAACTGAACTGAACTGAACAGATGTTAAAGCTGAGTTTTCAGCAAAGTTACACAGTTTTCTCTTAGAGTGTGTGCTTCAGATCAGAAAAGAAAAAAAGCAACAATGTTTTAGAAGATACTGCTATTCACACTATATACAAGAATGAGAAAGTATCAGTGATGCATTAAAACAAACAAACAAGCAAAAACATGCTGTGGTGGATGGAATGGGTGTTAAAGCCTTCCAAGCTACCATTGGTGAAAACACTACTGCATTCAATGCAGAGGAATCCACCATCCTGAAAGGATTGCTTCTTCTCACGTTCCTCTATCAAGCAGGATGTCCCAATTCAGTGCTGCCACCTGATCAGCCTTAATTAAAATTATAATTTAGAGAACAAATTTATCTGAGACACCATTTTAATATGTTTTAGGTATGTGATCTAAATGCAACCAATGAAAAATTTATTTAGGATATAAATTAGAATACTGCTCTGATGGATAATTTTCTATGAAGTATATTAGGATTTATTTCCATGAGAAATAAAATAGATAATTTCTATTAAGATAATTTTTTTGCAGATGGAAGCTATAACAGTATTTAATATTTCCAAAAGTGAACTCCATAAGCCAGTTCTAAAAATAATCGTCTCACATCTCCATCTGTTACATTGTTCTGTTAAATTGTAAGACCCATACTTTTGTATCATAAATAAGGTATGGTAAGTTCATATTCTGATATAACTGTACTGGATTCCAAACACCTAAGCCATCAATTTTCATATAATCTTAATGTTATAACTTCCTTAGATGAAATCAACAATGCATAATTTTGAATGACCAGTAAATTCATCCAATAAAATTATAAGAATAATACATTTTTTTTTTCCTGTCACAGTATATTCTGTAAAGGAAATGTTATGTCTACAGAAATGAGTCTATTTAGGGGTCTTCCTGGAGAAGGCAATGGCACCCCACTCCAGTACTCTTGCCTGGAAAATCCCACGGACGGAGGAGCCTGGTAGGCTGCAGTCCATGGGGTCACGAAGAGTCAGACACGGCTGAGTGACTTCACTTTCACTTTTCACTTTCTTGCATTGAAGAAGGAAATGGCAACCCGCTCCAGTGTTCTTGCCTGGAGAATCCCAGGGATGGGGGAGCCTGGTGGGCTGCCGTCTATGGGGTCGCACAGCGTCGGACACGACTGAAATGACTTAGCAGCAGCAGCAGCAGCAGCAGGGGTCTTCCCAGGTGGTTCAGTGGGTAAAGAATCTGCCTGTAACACAGGAGACCTGGGTTTGGTCACTAGGATGGGAAGCGCCTGGAGGAGGGCACAGCAACCCACTCCAGTATTCTGGCCTGGGAAATCCCATTTACAGAGGAGCCTGGCAGGCTACAGTGCATAGGGTCTTACAGAGTCAGACACGACTGAAGCGACTTTACACATATGCATGCATATGTACATGCGATGTTGCATAGTAAATTATTTCTTTTTATTTATTTATTTTTTAATTTTTATTTTTACTTTATTTTGGTTTACAATATTGTATTGGTTTTGCCATACATTGACATGAATCAGCCACGGGTGTACATGAGTTCCCAATCTTGAACACCCCCCCCCCCCATCTCCCACCCCATATCATCTCTCTGGATCATTCCCGTGCACCAGCCCCAAGCATCCTGTATCCTGTATCGAACATAGACTGGTGATTCATTTCTTATATGATAGCATACATGTTTTTCTTGTAAGAGGTTATTTTTTAATCTTTTATCAGATTGAAGAAACCATTATACTTCACAAAAGTCTCTTTTCTTATAGAATTCAAGAAAACTGTTGAACATTTGCCAAATATAGAGTTGCTTTCATTATCAAGGCCTACTTAAGCATCTGTTAAATGTCCACAACAGAAGCTTAAAATAATTTCACTGAAGTTTGTCCATATGATTAATGAATTATGTGATTAAGATGTATGCAAGTAGAAATGGCTTATGATTAGAAATACTGCAAAAATGGAATAAAGCTTTTTCTTTATTATATGAATTTGTATTTATTGCTATTAGTTATAGTATGAATTTTAAAATTTGTTTATATTCTGCTATCTCATAAAGATCTTAGTGTACTGTCTTTTGGAATACAGACAACTTAAACCAATTAGCCAGTCATTTGTCACTAATGGACTGTTAACCAAATGTAGGAGTTAATCGGTTTAACTCAAACAAATATCTAGTCATGATTTATCAATTATTATTATCAATTATTATAAATCAGTTTAAATTTGTGAAGAAGAATGACATCAATCTTTATAATATAATCTAGTGATCATATAATGTTTTATTTATTGGCATGTATCAAATTGTACGGCTTTCCTGGTGGCTCAGTGGTAAAGAATCCACCTCAATGCAGGAGATACGAAGGTTCGATCCCTGATCAGGAAGATCCCCTGGAAAAGAAAATGGCAGTCCATTCCACTATTCTTACCTTGGAAATCCCAAACTCCACACTCACAAAGATACAAATCCATTGAACAGTCCAAAATATTGCCATTTTCTAAATACTAGTCATTAATGTTTTGGTAGGAGAGAACCTAAAAAGTTTGTGTTTAAAGGAAATATGAAAAAAAAGAGTTTTATCCAAACAATTTGTTACAAGGTAACACAGTCAATGGAATAACTGAAACCATTAACATCATTTACTTTTCTACATGATAATTGCACTGGATAAGCAAGAGCTAAAACATAAGTCTATTGTACCTATTCATTCACTATATATAAAATAATTTAAAAGATACTTTTTATATTTCAAGATGTATATCTATGTAGATATCCATGAGTCTATCTATGAATGAAAGCATATAAGTTAGAATTACATTCTGCTTCATGTAAAAGAAAAACCTGACAAAAATGGCTTAGTTTATCAGTCAAGGGTTTATTTGTTTATGAATCAAGACGTCTTCAATCAGCAGTTCAGGTTGATAGAAACATTGAGAGGTCACCTAGGACCTAGAATCCTTTGCTTTCTAGTCATTTACAGCTTTTATCCTCATTGTGCAAAACAACAGTAATGGTAGATGCTATAACAAGCTCTAATGTTAGTTTCTTTAATTTGGTGTAATTTCATTTCTTATTCACCCAAAGTCCCATGAACTACATTAATATTTAGCAAAACTTGGTTAGATTCTCAGAATTAGCTTTGAGTTTCTTAACAGAAAGAACTGTGCCTTATTTATCTCTATAGATACTTATTTAGCATGGTGTTTAAAAATATTCATCTTCTCAAGAGTGGATGTTGGACTAAGTGAATATGTCTCCAGTAATTGTGACATACTTCTTCTAAGTGGTGATATCACTGATTGCCCACAGATAGCAAGAAGCATACTCCTACATGAAACCATTTTGTGACCTATTTATACTTCTGGAATCTTTGACCTACCTCTTGTATCTTTAATAGAAATGGATTTAGCAAAATGACAGAGAAAGAGAAGGAGAGAGAAACTAATTTATTAATTTTCTGGTCTTGAAAAATTCAGATTAATTCCCGTTAGCTGTTGAATTAAATATCACAAAATTCAAGCATAAATAATGGGTGAGATGTAAAAGTGTAGTTATAAAATGAGAAATTATTATAATAAAACAAATACTAATTAAATATTCTTCAAGAGATTAATTTAATGACACACATGTCATTTGTGTGTGTGTGTGTGTGCACATATATGTGAATAATTATACAGTTCCTTTTGCAGTTGGTATGGTATAACAGCTGGGGTTACTAGTGGAGATACCTGGTTTTATTTCTCTACATTTAAAGTAGAAACTACATGGAACCATAGAAATTACTTGTTTGCTCTGATAGATTATTAGATATTAATATGGCAGGATAACTTAAAGTGGATAAATATTGTAGTCTTTATGTTCTAAGATGTAAAAATTATATAATTGATTAAAAAAAAATTCATGTATGTTTATATAGGGATTGATACATAACAAATTCTTATCCTTTTCCAGTGTTCTCAACTAGCTCCAGCTTTACTTCATGAGACAATTAAACAATGTTAATAAATATTCTTTTTCTCTGTGGAAATTAAAATTCCAAAACATTTCCATTAAATATTTAGATGAATAACAGTAACAGAGTTCTGTGTACATCATTTGTGAGTTATTAGAAATAAAGCAGAGGTATACTTCTCAAATTTTTATTTATATGAAGAAATAATTGTCATATGATCCCACCAGGCTCCCCCATCCCTGGGATTCTCCAAGCAAGAACACTGGAGTGGGTTGCCATTTCCTTCTTCCTGTCTCTTATACACATCTTACTTCTCAAATTTTTATTTATATGAAGAAATAATTGTCATATGATTTTACGTGGACCACAAATGTGTAGTATCCATATTTGAATATTAGAAAGAATATATTTAATATATATTTCAATATATATTAAAAATATATTCAATATATTTAATATATATTTCAATATATATTAAAAATATATTGAATATATTTAATATATATTTCAATATATATTAAAAATATATTGAATATATTTAATATATATTTAATGGCTGGCTTTTCACCACTAAAGCTACACTTTATGTCGTTTATTTAATGTTGGCAAAAATTGCTCATGTTTAGCAGTTTATTAATTTAAATAGAAATCTAAAGCATACCTTCATGAAAATGTTTATTTTCAGGGGGATCATTTGGTGTGACATATTACATTAGTACATTTAAAAATGACCACAAACTCGGATGTTAATTCAGGGCTTGCATACTTATCAGTAATCTTACTTTCTATTTATATATATTATGCCATATAGTTCTCTAGAACAGATAACATGACTCAATGTTTCTTTCATTTGCAACACCTAAAAATAAACAGAAAAACAAGAATTCAAGGCTTTCAGGAACAAATCTTTAATCATTTGGATTGGAAACAAAATTATTATATATCAAGGTAAACACAAGCTATACATGAATATACTGCAAAAGAAACCTCATTCCTAGAGTGAATAAATACATTTAAAAACATAAATTCAAAACTTTAGTTAATTTAAATTGAAAATTAATGAAGCTCAAAACTTTTCACCATTATGTTATTGGTTATATTTTGAAAGGAATGAGTTATTCTTACAAACTTTAATCCAATAAACAATTATAAAATAAATATAAATAATTTGTATGACTATATAAGTGTACATTACATATGCATATATGTATCATGCCTGATCAGTCACTCAGTTGTGTCCAACTCTTTGCAACCCTATGGACTGTAGCCCATCAGGCTCCTCTGTCCATGGGATTTTCCAGGCAAGAATACTGGAGTGGGTTGCCATTTCCTCCTCCAGGGGACCCCCTGAACCCAGGGATCAAACCAGTGTCTTCTGCATCTCCTGAGTCTCTTGCATTGGTAGGCAGAATTTTTATCACTGAACCACCTGGGAAGCCCACATATATGTATATACATTCATAGAGTCATATTCATATACATTTATGAATGAATAAATGGAATGGTCAGCTGTAATTTAATTAAAAATATTGAACCGTATTTGTCTTTTAAACTCTCTTTATGCAACTGCAGGAAATCTTTCCACCAGTTTGAGAATTAGATTAATACTTCTCTTTACAATCAGAACATTTATTTTCATTTAATGTTCACAATTTTGCTAAGTATATTCACTCTTGATTGGTCTTCCCTGGTGGCTCAGATGGTAAAGAATCTGCCTGCAATGCAGGAGACTTGTGTTCTATCCCTGGGTTGGGAAGACACCCTGAAGGATCGCATGGCAACCCACTCCAGTATTCTTGCCTGGAGAATCCCCATGGACAAAGGAGCCTGGCAGGTTACAGTCCATGGGGTTGCACAGAGTCGGACACGACTAAATGACTAAGCACACACATTTCTGATTAGTCCATTTTCTCAATTCAACATTCAAGTATTTCACAATTTTTTTTCAAGCCCACTTTAGAAGCATATATTGCTTTGCATTAAATTGGTATTGCTACTGCTAAGTCACTTTAGTCGTGTCCGACTCTGTGCGACCCCATAGATGGCAGCCCACCAGGCTCCCCCATCCCTGGGATTCTCCAAGCAAGAACACTGGAGTGGGTTGCCATTTCCTTCTTCAATGTATGAAAGTGAAAAGTGAAAGTGAAGTCACTCAGTCGTGTCTGACTCTTGGCGACCCCATGGAGTGCAGCCTACCAGGCTCCTCCGTCCATGGGATTTTCCAGGCAAGAGTACTGGAGTGGGGTGCCAATGCCTTCTCCTTAAATTGGTACACTAATCTCAATTTTCAAAAAGTTGAACTTTGAATGGGGTCATGAGTTAGTACAAAGATTTTGTAGCAATATGCGTTTATTTTGGCTTATTGAACATACAAATATTGAGGATATTCATTTCCACTATTTAGTCATTCTGCCTTTTTAGGGAAGTAGGGAAAATTTTTTGGTTAGGCATTCCTTACTGACACCCATTGATTGTAAAGTTCCCAAATGAACTGCTATTAGAATTTTTTTTTCCTTTTTTTTAATTGGAGGAAAACTGTTGATTTCTGCCATACAACAATGCAACGCAGTCATAATTGTACATATATCACCTTCCTCTCTCCCCCAGTTCCACTCTTGTAGGTCATCACAGAGTCCCAAACAATTAGAAATCAACTATTGAAGGTCAAAATTGCCTAACGGATACTAATAATGAGGAGCCTGGCCTTGAGGGTCTATAGACTTGAGTCTGAGTCTGAATGTGACAACTGTGTTTGATACAGGCTTATGGACAAAGAAATTTACTGCTGTCAATCTCAGCTTCCTCATTTTTGAAGGGGAGGGTGTAAGTATAATAGTTAATATTATTCTGTGTCAAGTATCTCTGCATTATGCTACTAAAACCTTACAATAGCCTAAGGGTTTTGTACTATTAGTTTCCCCAATTTATAGGAAATTCCAAAGATGGAAAAGGAAATATATAGTTTGAACTTAGAATTATCCAAGTTGCAAAGGAAAGACAACTAAAACAATTCTAAATAGTCCGATTCTAGAGCCCAAACATGTAACTGATACATTACATTTTTGTAAGACTCTTATGAAGATTAAACCAGAATATACAGGTAAACTGCAGAGCTGTTAGTTGTGGCATGTGACCTCTTAGTTGCTGTATATGGGATCTAGTTCCCTGACCAGGGATAGAGCTCAGTCTTGCTGCATTGGGAGTGTAGAATCCTAGTCCCTGGACCACGAGGGAAGTTCCAGATTCCCCTTTTTGATATCATAGGTTGTTCACTTGAAATTAATTTTGTGATAATGACAAGACTCTTTAAAATCAGAGTCAAACTATTGGGAGAAACTCCCTACCATAAATCCTTATTATAAAAATAAATGTAATTATTCACTAAAATGCTATAGACATAAATCCATACTTTATATATTTTTATTTATTACTTATGTTCTTCTGTTCCAAAAAATTTTATTTTAATATATAATGTAAATGTAGAACAAAAGAGCTTTACATCTTAAAAAAAAAAAAGAGCTTGAGTATATCCAAAAATTGGTCTTGTGAATCAGGGCATGTTATTTTATTTTTTAAACTTTAAAGTGTTTGCACACAGTAAATAGTAAGAATGAAAAAGTAAGCAAACAACAATAGCAATAAAAAAAATATATGCTGTGTGTTTGGTCGCTTCAGACTCTTTATGACTCTGTGGACTATAGCCCACCTCACTCCTCTGTCCGTGGACTTCTCCAGGCAAGAATACTGGAGTGGGTTGCCATTTCCAGGGAATCATCCCAATCCAGCTTGGAATCCACATCTGTTAAGTCTCCTGCATTGACAGGTGGGTTCTTATCACTAGCACTAACTGGGAAGCTGCCTTTACCAAATGTCTTTGCAATTTAGTTTAACATCCATTGCTCTGGATGAAAATACTCTGAATTCTAAGGCTTCCCAGATGATTCAGCCATGAAGAATCCACCTGCAAAACAAGAGACTCAGAGATGTGGATTCTATCTCTGGGAGGGGAAGGTCCCCTGGAGAGGAAATGGCAACCCACTCCAGTAATCTTGCCTGGAAAATCCCATGGACAGAGGGGGCCTGGAGGGCTATAGTCCATGGGGTTGCAAAAGGAGTCAGACATGACTGAGTGACTAAACAGCAACAACAGCAAACTCTAAAAACTACACTCAGACCCACAAATTGCAGCTCTGTGTGCCCCACTGCTATCAGCTCAAGGCGGCCAAATGGCCAACAGCTCTGCCTTCACCACACATGAAGCTGCCTCCTCAGATTTGTTTTCTGTTTTTCTCAATTTGGTGTTTATTTGACTTTTAAAAATTTTTACAGAGATATAATTGACACACAGCTTCGTATCATTTAAAGGTGTACCACATAATGACATCTCCCTCATAGCTCAGTCAGTAGATAATCTGTCTGCAATGCAGGTGACCCGGGGTTCAATTCCTGGGTTGGGAATCCCCTTGAGAGGGAAATGACAAGCCACTCCAGTATTCTTGCCTGAAGAATCCCACAGACAGAGGAGCCTGGCAGGTTACAGTCCATGGGGTCCTAAGAGTTGGACATGACTTAGTGACTAAACCACCACCCTCATACACATACTGCAAATGATTACCCCATTAAGTTTAATTAAACTTAGGTGCAGCCCAAGGACTTCCCTATAATTCAAATGCTCAAATGGTAAAGAATCTGCCTGCAATGCAGGAGACCTGGTTTCGGTGCCAGGATCGGGAAGATGCTCTGGTGAAGGAAATGGCAACCCACTCCAGTATTCTTGCCTGGAGAATTCCATGGACAGAGGAGCCTGGTGGGCTACAGTCCATGGAGTTGCAAAGAGTCAGATACAACTGAGCAACTCACACTACTTCTTCTAGATGCAGCCCAAACAGAGCAGCCAGAAATTGCCCTGAGTGCCTGATCAGAAATGTGTCCAGCAGTTTTTACCTTTTGGAGAACTACCATTTTCATGCACATGTTTGAAAGTCACTCAGTCATGTCTAACTCTTTGTGACCCCATGGACTGTAGCCTGCTAGGTACCTTTGTCCGTGGAATTCTCCAACAAGAATACTGGAGTGGGTTGCCATTCACTTCCCCAGGGAATCTTTCCAACCCAGAAATTGAACCCAGATCTCCCAATTTGCAGGCAGATTCTTTACCCTCTGAGCCACCAGGTAAATTTACCAGGTGTATAATTTACGCAGTAGTTTGCTTCATACCAAGCATGGTGAGAATGTAGACTCAACACTTATTTCCATTTAAACAAATGCTAATATTTTCATTGTCATCTTTGTCAGGAATTTGAACTTAACAAGTGACAGGAGGCCACATAACTTCATAAGACCTAACAGTGACCTCCTAGGTTCCAGGAGATCAATATTCTCCACCCTCTAGCCTTAAGTCCACAAGCATAAAAGGGAGCTCTGGGCTCGAATCCTTTGGCAAAACCACTACCCCATCCCTGAAACCACGAGAACTAGCTCCATAGAAGTCATTCATTCTTATATCATCACTTTTTCACCCAAGTGCTTGAGATTCATAGATCATCTTTCACAGGTGGGTTCAAATGAAATATTCTCTGCTCAAAAGATTTCAAGTTTTGCCCCAGATGCCACACACTTCCTATCTTTCCCCCACTTTGCTTTTTTCCCTCTTTATTATTCAATTACATCTTGTATAAACTATATTTTAGATATTTTTTTCTGTCACTTGTCTTCCTGATCTGGATTGTAAGCTCCAAGAGAGAAAGGAATTTTGTTTATTTTGTGTTCTTCTCTTTCCCCAGTGCACTGACCAATGTCTTCTGGTGCTTATTTGATAATAAAGTTGTTGAATAGATAAATAAATGATTACATGGGATGTTCTCAAATAGGATTGCCATGCTTATTGGTTTTCTTCAGCGTCTCGAATCCAGTATTATGACCAAGTAAATGCTGTCTCTTTCCATCAGACATGCTCATTATTTATAAACACTCCATTATCTTCTTCTGTTTCCAAAGAATGATGAGGAAGTTACTCTAACAAGGAAGTGGAAGACTGTCCCTGTCTTCAGTTCCTCTTCCATCTCATATATAACCAGTAAATTTCTAAAAATTTTCTGAAAAGGATACTTCTCCTAAAAAGATTTGCAGTCCTTTATAGTCATAGCTCTTTCATCATTGGCATGTTATTCTTTTGATACAGTTATTTAAAAATCTAGATTTTCTCTTCCTCCTCCTCCCCCGCTATCTCTAGGTATTTATTCTCTAGGCTGAGGCAGTATGTATGTTTAATATTACATAAAAATATAAACTAAGGCCTATTGTATTTACACTAGGAACTATGAAGATAAATTCAGATTAATTCTAAAACACTAGTAGGAGTGAGGTACATTGAAGGTTTTTAGACTATTAATCTGAATTTATCTGCATAGTTTCTCTATATTTTCTTTATATGTACATGTTCTTTCAAATGCTGTGCTAATTCAATTGCAAAATTAAATAAATAATTTCAAAGTGATGCCAAGTAGTGACCTTTCTCTCTTTTCTAGATGCAAGGGAGAGAAGGTACACCACAGACTACATATTAATTACCAAGGCAAACTCATTATGCCAAGTGCTTGCTCACAGCAAAAGTTATCTGCCATCCTATCTTCTTTTTTGTGTTCATTTGTGTTTTCTTATCTGTGTTCTTTTTTTCTCTCACCATTTGGTGGCATGTTCATTTTTTCAATCACTTTACCTTGGCATCACTAACCAACCTTACTCTTTTTTCACCCACATTCAGGCTGTTCAGACAACACATTTCAAAATTCTGTTATTTCTTCCTGTTCCTGTCCTTAAAAGCTGTCACTTCCTCTCTGTTTCTGAAGCCAAAAACCTCATCCTAACATCTTTATCTGCAGCACCATGTTCTCCTATCAAATTCAAAATTTATTCTGTGGTTAAACCCCATAAGAATCCTTTTCAGAAAAATTGGCATATAATGTTCCTGTTTTCCATTTGAGGTGATTACATATTTTACATCAAGTTGCTAGCAGAGAACTTCTTCTTTTTTTTTTTTTTTAACTTTATTTTACTTTACAATACTGTAGGGGTTTTGCCATACATCAACATGAATTCACCACGGATATACACATGTTCCCAATCCTGAATCCCCCTTCCACCTCCCTCCCCATATCATCTCTCTGCATAAGAAAGCTGTGGTACATATACACAATGGAGTATTACTCAGCCATTAAAAAGAATACATTTGAATCAGTTCTAATGAGGTGGATGAAACGGGAGCCGATTATACAGAGTGAAGTAAGCCAGAAAGAAAGCAGATAACTTCTGATGCAATTGAAGTTCAGTTCCTTCAGATTCATCCTGGGCTTTTCTTTCAGATTGTCCAATAGTATCTCCTTCTACCCACTTTGCTTCTCCACATCGTTCTCAATGCCAGATACAATTTGTTTGTAGTTGTTGCCATGCTTGTGAGATAAAAACATTTTATCAATCATGTCACATTAGGATATGCTGTGGTAGGAAATAACCCCTGAATCTCAGTGGCTCATAACAACAGAGGACACATTCTCTCAATGCCCATCTCAGATTGACAACTGCCTAGCAATTTAGGTCCAAGTCTGATAGGATAGACTCTGGATAGTGCATTCTAAGACTGTGGAACCATGTGCTCAAACTAACAAAGGCCCACTTCTGCTCACATATGACAAGTCACATGACAATGCTTGAGTTCAATGGCATAGATCCCCAGTGGATGCTTGAAACCCTGCTGAAAGGTATACATACTGTGCATGCACACATGTTCAGTCATGTCTGACTCTTTACAACCCCAAGGACTGTAGCCCACCAGGCTCCTCTGTCCATGGGATTTCCCAGGCAAGAATATTGGAGTGGGTTGCCATTTCCTCCTCCAGGGGATCTTCTTGCCCCAGGGATCAAACTTATGTTTCCTACATCTCCTGCCTTGGCAGGCAAGTCCTTTAACACTTGAGCCACCTAGGAAGCCCTATAAATACATAAATACTTATAATTAAGTTTAGTTTATAAATTAGGCATGATAGACTATCTGAATTTACAGTGCTGTTACTCTTCAGCATGGGGCCGTTATTAAGTAAAATAAGTGTTCCTTGAACAAAAGGACTACTTCTTGAAAGTGAAAGAAGAGAGTGAAAAAAACTGGCTTAAAACTCAACATTCAAGAAACTAAGATCACGGCATCTGGTCCCATAACTTCATGGCAAATAGATGGGGAAACCATGGAAACAGTGACAAACTTTATTTTGGGGGGCTCCCAAATCACTGCAGATGGTGATTACAGCCATGAAATTAAAAGATACATATTCCTTGGAAGGAAAGTTATGACCAACCTAGAAAGCATATTAAAAAGTGAGATATTAGTTTGCCAACAAAGGTCCATCTAGTCAAGGCTATGGTTTTTCTAGTGGTCATATAAGATGTGAGAGTTGGACTGTGAAGAAAGCTGAGTGCCGAAGAATTGATGCTTTTGAACTGTGATGTTGGAGAAGACTTTCGAGAGTCCCTTGGGCTGCAAGGAGATCAAACGGATCAATCCTAAAGGAAATCAGTCCTGAATATTCATTGGAAGGACTGGTGCTGAAGCTGAAACTCCAGTACTTTGGCCACCTGATGCAAAGAACTCACTATTTGGAAAAGCCCCAGATGCTGGGAAAGGTTGAAGACAGAAGGGGATGACAGAGGATGAGATGGCTGGATGGCATCACCAGCTCAACAGACATGAATTTGAGCAGGCTCTGGGAGTTGCTAATGGACAGCAAAGCCTGCTGTGCTGCAGGCCATGGGGCTGCAGAGAGTCGGGCATGACTGAGCGACTGAACTGGCTGACTGAACACAAGCACTGCAGCACCTTGACGGTCTTCCAACTGAGCATGGCTACTAAGTGTCTAGTGGATGAGACAGCTAAACAAAGGGAGGATGCATGTCCTGGGCAGCAGGAGCCAGCAGCACAAGATTTTATCACGTGACTCAGAACAATGCACAAGGTAACAGTTACAAATTGTTTATTTCTGGAATTTTCCATTTAGTATTTTCAGGCTGTGATTGACTGGGTAACTGAAACCTGGTAAAGCAAAACCACGGATAAGTAGGAAACTACTGTGTGTTTCCTGTATATTCATTGAGGCTGGGGGCACCAAGTTATCTCACCAAATGCAATGTAACCTACCCCTCCCACAAATTACTGTAACTCACTAATACTTCTGTGTGTATTTCAATGAGGAAAATTCAATTGATCTGGAAATATATATAAGGCATAACCTATCATCATTCCTCTGAAATTAGGATGTTGATTTGAAAGAGATCTGTGTCAGATAGTAAGTATGATGGCAGAGGCAAGGTGAAATATATCTTGGAAATAACAAACTCCAGAAGGACAGAGAAAAATGATGACATGAGGCCACTACAGCTTCTTGAGTATGGTTGCCTACATGAGAATTGTTGTCAGGTATTCTTATTCAAATGAAAAGGGCTGTGATAGAGTGTGTGCATGTCACCAGATTAAAAGAACCAATGAGCAAATGTATTAGGCAGGACACCACTGTGGGAGAAATAGTTGACTAAGATCAGGACCCTTGACTGAAAGGCAAGAGAGAGAATTGGCAGGAGACTCAAATATTTGCAGTTCACTGCTGGATTTGAATACTACCAAGGTGGTATGATAATTTAGCTAAATTATATTTTATCTAAACATATAATTACAATTGGATTGACTAATTGATTTTCAGTCTTGTGAGGTCTTTTCAATTCTAGACAATTAAACAACACAATATTTTAAATTTAGAATACAGTCTACAAAATATTCAGTTCACTGAACACATCAATTAGTTGATTTTAATTTTAAAAGTTAAATGAATTACAATAATTCTATTTTGTTTGGCATTAGGTAATGCGTGTGTGTTCAGTCGGTCAGTTGTGTCTGACTCTTTGTGACCCCTATGGACTGTAACCTACCAGGCTCTTCTGTCCGCGGAATTTTCCAGGCCAGAATACTGGAGTGGGTTGCCATTTCCTCCTTCAGGTGATCTTCCCAACCCAGGGATCAAACCCACATCTCCCATATCTCCTGCATTGCAGGCAGATTTCTTTACCACTGAGCCACCAGGCAAGCCCCTGGCATTAGATAATGACATCAAATAATGATAAAATCTTTAACTCTATAGGTGATTTTAGATGATTTAATTTAGTTGGCAACCAATCCTTGTTGCTTCAGCCTAAACTGGTGACTACTCTTTCTCTGCTTCATTCTTTGTTAGAGAGCTTGCTATACATCACTTGTGAACATATTATATTGCTCTATACAATTGGAAAAGTCTGAATAATGTTCAACCCAATATTATAAAGGTTTTACTTTTCAGAATGGGCTCAGCTGGTAACAAATCTGTCTGCCTTGCAGGAGACCTAGGTTTGATCCCTGGGTTGGGAAGATCCCTTGGAGAAGGGAAAGGCTACCCATTCCAGTATTCTGGCCTGGAGAAGTCCATGGACTGCATGGTCCATGGGGTAGCAGAGTCAGACACTGCTGGGTGACTTTCACTTTCACTTTTCAGAGAAGTCTTCTTTCATGTTTACCTGAAGTGTATTTTTGTGAAATTTGTCTGTTATCACTGTTCTGCCCACTTGGAAAAGATTAAAACAGGTTTATTCCTTCTTTTATATGAAATAACTTCACATATTTGCAAACTGCTAAGGATTCTTTCTCACTCTTTTCTTACTCTTTGCTAAATAAAGGGCTTACTATATATGAGGTTTTCTGATATGGCAAAATGCATAGATCCTTTAACAATCTGTTTAAATTCCCTAGGACTCTTTTATTCACTGAAGAAATATTTATTGCCTGTGTGCTCTGAGTTATCAAAAACTGTGCTGGTAAAATGATGACAGCTCAAATGAAATCCTTTCTCTTATGAAACTTACAGTCTGGTTTGTGGACAGATAACTATCATCAAATAAGTTTATACAATGTTACATGGCAGAATACATGATATTAAGGGGGATTGTACCATGCTTTCTTAACACATCACATGGAACAAGGTGACCTGTACTAAATGTTTCACAAATGTCCAGTTTGGCTTGCACTTCAAATTTTGTCTATCACATCCTAAATTGTGTTAGCTTTATTTGCAGCAGCATTAAAGTAGTGACACATTACTGGTCAATGATATATGATTTCAGTTCTTTAAATACTTTCATATACAGAACTTTCAATGCACTTTTTCATTCTATCTCCCAATTTATATTTTGCAATATTGTTGCTTATAAAAAATCCATAAAGAAACAAAATGAACAAAGAACAATAACAAAAAACTCTGGCAGATCTGTGATAACATGGATGAAACTTGGGGGTATTTTGCTTAAGTAAAATAAGTCAGGAAAAGACAAATACTGTATGATCTTACTCATATGTGGAATATAAAAAACAAACAAGAAACAAAGTAACTGAACAAGCCAAACAAAATACACTAAGATACAGAGAACAGAGTAGTGGGTGACAGAGGGGAAGAGGCAGTGGTGGGGAGGGCAAATTAGGTAAAGTTGGGTCCACTGTACTGTGAGGGATGGAAGCTAGAGTTTTGGTGGTTTTGATCATGTTATAAGGAATATATAAGTAGAAATATAATGTTGTACATATACAACTTGTATAATGTTATACACCGTTTTTTTGTTTTATTTTGGTTTTCAAGTATTTAGAGCTTCCCAGGTGGTCCTAGTGGTAAATAATCTGCCTGCAAATGTAGGAGACTTAGAGATGTCTTCCTTGGGTCAGGAAGATCCCCTGGAAGAGGAAATGGCAACCCGTTCCAGTATTCTTGCCTGGGAAATCCCATGAACAGAGGAGGTTGGTGACCTAAAGTCCGTGGGGCTTCAGAGAGTCAGACACGACTGAGTGACTGATGACCTACACATTTAGAGCGAAGTAAAGTAAAATCTCAGGCTTAGTTACAATGGAGTATGGAAAGGAGATGAGGCGCTGTTTCTGTGAACTCTGGAAATCTCTGGCAGGTGTCAGTTTGGATCAGTAGAGGCAACAGCTGTTTGTACCTCTTTGCTGAAAATTGACAAGGAGTCAGATTGTGAAGACTTACTGTTTTCTTCCAGTCAAGAAGTAAAAGTCTCTTTTTATTTTATTTTATTTTCACAATTTGGTAATCATAGAATGCTTAGGAAAAGTCTAAGGTAGAAAATGTATTGAACTAGATAGAACTCAGCAATTTAGGAAAAACTGTTCTTGTTCTGTAAAAATGAAAGAGATGATTGAAACTTAAGACATTAAGAGGTAAAAGAAATTGAATTCTCAAGATTAATTTTTTTTTAAGGACCCAAGGAGTTAGCTCTGTTTTTTCTTTGTTGAAGATAAGTTGTAGCTGTAACTTGCTAGAAGAAAATGAAATCTTCAAATTCCATTTCATAAGGGGAATAGACAAGGTCAACTTGAGATAGTTTCCTACAATTTGTCACTGATAAAGACTGCAAAGGAAAGACTAGTGTTTTCTAGGTTAACATCATTTCAGATTATGGATACTATGAATCTAATCCAAACGGCATATTTTATGAAGGAAACACTATGATATTAATCAATGTTTACTAGTAGAATATTAGTCTGATTTGACCAATCTTTAAAAAATCTGAAATCCTTTATTAATAGGCAAAATATTAAAGTGTACAAGTCATAAAATGAAAAGTTGATGCATTTTCTTATCTAGAATAAATACAGGGACAGTGACAATGTTAATTTCCTGATAAGAAAGATGGTCAGGAAAAACAGTGACTATCCATGTAAAGTCACCATTTCACTCACACCTGAGCTTTGTCCCGAAGCCCAGTGATCTGAAGAAACGTGCTTTCCCTCAAATGTGTCTGTTTCGCAAGTAAACAGAGGAGTCAGTGGATCATCAACGTCGGCCTGTGTACCGCTAAAGTGGCCCACAGCTGGCTTACAAGTCGATTTTTAAAACACCTGCTGCTTTGCCTTCTTCAACAGTCTTTTTGCTCAGAATGTTCCATGCTCTCTGGGCCCATCGCGTAATTGATCCTGGATTTGAAACTGACAGCTGTGAACTATGAGGGAAATGATGTGGCAAGAGTTGCCATGCCTTGAAAAATTTCAAAGAAAGTCTGTGTGAGCAGGTTGTAATTCACGACTCGTTCATAGATAAGAACACATTTTTTTTTCCTCTGATTCCCTTCAGGCCACATGGATTTTGCATTACAGTTTAAATAATTATTTAAATGTATATATATTTAATATTATACAAATATCTACAATATAAAAATAGAATGTACTTATATTTATTTAGATTAATTATAACTTTATATATTTTATTATTTATTAAATTATTTATATTTATTTTTAAATTTTTATTTATATAGTACAAAAAAGAGATACTGCATTACACATATCAAATGTTATGTAACATTCCAAATACGTTCTGAGGCAGTACCCCATAATCAAGCACATTAACATTTCTGTGCCCAAAGGTAAACTCATCACAATTTAAATAAATCACAATTAGAAACATGTTGTGGTCATTCATGTCCTATTTGCAGATGAAGAAAATATTTTTAAATATTGAGTTTTTAGTACTTTTAATATTTTCTTATTATAGATAAATTATTATTAATATAAGACTGCATTCACAAATCCTTGACTGTAAATCTAATATGTTCCAGTTAGCCTGTTAGGCATGGGAAAAGAATATCAAGGAGTGAAAAAGATGAATCTAGATTTTCAGTTTCATATGAGATATAAGAAATCTGAAGTTCTAATTTATTTATAAGGAAGGATTGCCTTTGAGTATCTCCTTGTGAGAGGATGCTGTGACCAGATCAGAAGCAGTCATCTTTTCCTGCACTGCCAACCATGGCATTTTAGAGGCTCTGATTGACAGTTACTTCACATCATAAATATTTTTATTCATGCCCTTTCTCTTACTACAGTGTGAAATCTTTGGAAGTAGGGGACATATCTGAATCATACTTGTATGCCCTGTACCCAAAACATTGCCTGGACTATCAGTTCAGTTCAGTTCCATTGATCAGCCATGTCCGACTCTTTGCAACCCCATGGACTGCACCACACCAGGCTTCCCCTGTTCATCACCAACTGTCAGAACCTACTCAAACTCATGTCCATCACCTCAGTGATGCCATCCAACCATCTCTCCTCTGTTGCCCCCTTCTGCTCCTGCCTTCAATCTTTTCCAGCATCAGGGGCTTTTCCAATGAGTTGGTTCTTTGCATCAGGTGGTCAGAGTATTGGAGTTTCAGTTTCAGCATCAGTCATGCCAATGAATATTCAGGACTGATTTCCTTTAGGATGGACTGGATGGAACTTGTTGCAGTGCAAGGGACTCTCAAGAGTCTTCTCCAATATCAGGATTCAAAAGCATCAATTCTTCAGCAATTTGCTTTCTTTATAGTCCAACTCTCACATACATACATGACTACTGGAAAAATCATAGCTTTGACTAGACCGACCTTTGTTGGTAAAGTAATGTCTCTGCTTTTTAATATGCTGTCTAGGTTGGCCATAGCATTTCTTCTAAGGAGCAAGCATCTTTTACTTTTATGACTATAGTCACCATTTGCAGTGATTTTGGAGCCCCCCAAAATAAAGTCTGTCACTGTTTCTATTGCTTCCCCATGTATTTGCCATGAAGTGATGGAACCGGATGCCATGATCTTAGTTTTCTGAATGTTAAGTTTTAAGCCAACATTTTCACTCTCCTCTTTCTCTTTCATCAATAGGCTCTTTAGTTCTTCACTTTCTGCCATAAGGGTGGTGTCATCTGCATATCTGAGGTTATTGATTTCTCCCAGCAAACTTGATTCCAGCTTGTGCTTCATCCAGCCCAGCATTTCGTATGATATATTCTGTATGTAAGTTAAATAAGCAGGATGACAATGTACAGCCTTCATGTACTCCTTTCCCAGTTTGGAACCAGTCTGTTGTTCTATGTCCAGTTCTAACTGCTGTTTCTTGACCTGGATACAGATTTCTCAGGAGTCATGTCAGGTGGTCTGGTATTCCCATCTCTTTCAGAATTTTCCACAGTTTCTTGTGATCCACACAGTTAAAGGCTTTGGCATAGTCAATAAAACAAAAGTAGATTTTTTTTGGAACTCTTGCTTTTCAATGATCCAGTGGATAATGGCAATTTAGTCTATGGTTCCTCTGCCTTTTCTAAAGCCAGCTTGAACATCAGGAAGTTCATGGTTCACATACTGTTGAAGCCTGGTTTGGAGAATTTTGAGCATTGTTTTGCTAGCATGTGAGATGAGTACAATTGGGCAGTAGTTTGAACATTCTTTGGCATTGCCTTTCTTTGGAGTTGAAATGAAAACTGACCTTTTCCAGTTCTGTGGCCACTGCTGAGTTTTTCAGATTTGCTGGCTTAATGAGTGCGGTACTTTCACAGCATCATCTGTCAGGATTTGAAATAGCTCAACTGGAATTCCATCACCTCCACCAGCTTTGTTCACAGTGATGCTTCCTAAGGCCCACTTGACTTCCCATCCCAGGATGTCTGGCTCTAGGTGAGTAAATCACACAATCATGGTTATCTGGGTCATGAAGATCATTTTGTATAGTTCTTCTGTATATTTTTGCCACCTCTTCTTAATATCTTCTGCTTCTGTTAGGTCCATGCCATTTCTGTCCTTTATCGAGCCCATCTTTGCATGAAATGTTCCCTTGGCATCTCTAATTTTCTTGAAGAGATCTCTAGTTTTTCCCATTCTGTTGTTTTCCTCTATTTCTTTGCAGTGATCACTGAGGAAGGCTATCTTATCTCCCTTGCTATTCTTTGGAACTCTGCATTCAAATGGGTATATCTTTCCTGTTCTCCTTTGCCTTTCACTTCTCTTCTTTTTATAGCTATTTGTAAGGGCTCCTCAGACAACCATTTTGCCTTTTTTTTTTTTTTCCCTTGGGGATGGTCTTGATCACTTCTTCCTGTACAAAGTCACGAACCTCTGTCTATAGTTCATCAGGTACTCTATCAGATCTAATCCCTTAAATCTATTTCTCACTTCCACTGTATAATCATAAGAATTTAGGTCCTACCTGAATAGTGTAGTGGTTTTCCTTATTTTCTTCAATTTCAGTCTTAATTTGGCAATAAGGAGTTGATGATCTGAGCCATAGTCAGCTCTCGGTTTTGTTTTTGGTGACTGTATAGAGCTTCTCTATCTTTGGCTCCAAAGAGCACTAAATATGTATTCAATAAATAAGCACAATACATTTTTGGCCAAATTAGGAAGATATAGTCACAACACTTAATGACTCTTAATTCTATATACCAGATTATATTTAAATTACTCTTCTCTCTTTCTCTTTCATCAATAGGCTCTTTAGTTCTTCACTTTCTGCCATAAGGGTGGTGTCATCTGCATATCTGAGGTTATTGATTTCTCCCAGCAAACTTGATTCCAGCTTGTGCTTCATCCAGCCCAGCATTTCGTATGATATATTCTGTATGTAAGTTAAATAAGCAGGATGACAATGTACAGCCTTCATGTACTCCTTTCCCAGTTTGGAACCAGTCTGTTGTTCTATGTCCAGTTCTAACTGCTGTTTCTTGACCTGGATACAGATTTCTCAGGAGTCATGTCAGGTGGTCTGGTATTCCCATCTCTTTCAGAATTTTCCACAGTTTCTTGTGATCCACACAGTTAAAGGCTTTGGCATAGTCAATAAAACAAAAGTAGATTTTTTTTGGAACTCTTGCTTTTCAATGATCCAGTGGATAATGGCAATTTAGTCTATGGTTCCTCTGCCTTTTCTAAAGCCAGCTTGAACATCAGGAAGTTCATGGTTCACATACTGTTGAAGCCTGGTTTGGAGAATTTTGAGCATTGTTTTGCTAGCATGTGAGATGAGTACAATTGGGCAGTAGTTTGAACATTCTTTGGCATTGCCTTTCTTTGGAGTTGAAATGAAAACTGACCTTTTCCAGTTCTGTGGCCACTGCTGAGTTTTTCAGATTTGCTGGCTTAATGAGTGCGGTACTTTCACAGCATCATCTGTCAGGATTTGAAATAGCTCAACTGGAATTCCATCACCTCCACCAGCTTTGTTCACAGTGATGCTTCCTAAGGCCCACTTGACTTCCCATCCCAGGATGTCTGGCTCTAGGTGAGTAAATCACACAATCATGGTTATCTGGGTCATGAAGATCATTTTGTATAGTTCTTCTGTATATTTTTGCCACCTCTTCTTAATATCTTCTGCTTCTGTTAGGTCCATGCCATTTCTGTCCTTTATCGAGCCCATCTTTGCATGAAATGTTCCCTTGGCATCTCTAATTTTCTTGAAGAGATCTCTAGTTTTTCCCATTCTGTTGTTTTCCTCTATTTCTTTGCAGTGATCACTGAGGAAGGCTATCTTATCTCCCTTGCTATTCTTTGGAACTCTGCATTCAAATGGGTATATCTTTCCTGTTCTCCTTTGCCTTTCACTTCTCTTCTTTTTATAGCTATTTGTAAGGGCTCCTCAGACAACCATTTTGCCTTTTTTTTTTTTTTCCCTTGGGGATGGTCTTGATCACTTCTTCCTGTACAAAGTCACGAACCTCTGTCTATAGTTCATCAGGTACTCTATCAGATCTAATCCCTTAAATCTATTTCTCACTTCCACTGTATAATCATAAGAATTTAGGTCCTACCTGAATAGTGTAGTGGTTTTCCTTATTTTCTTCAATTTCAGTCTTAATTTGGCAATAAGGAGTTGATGATCTGAGCCATAGTCAGCTCTCGGTTTTGTTTTTGGTGACTGTATAGAGCTTCTCTATCTTTGGCTCCAAAGAGCACTAAATATGTATTCAATAAATAAGCACAATACATTTTTGGCCAAATTAGGAAGATATAGTCACAACACTTAATGACTCTTAATTCTATATACCAGATTATATTTAAATTACTCTTCAGCCCATCAAAGTATGTTTGCAAATAGATGCAGGTGTGGGAAGTAAACACAAGTTCTGATCCTGGTTTCTAGTACTTGATAAGTCTCTATTGAGAATATAATATGAATACAAGTGAATAAATGATAGTAAAGAACAGTATACTTGTCATATATACAGTCATCAACAATATATTATAAATTTTAATTTGAATGACTGAACATTTGTTGAAGAAATGGTATTTATTAATCCTAGTATATATTTTCATCTGTGTGATAAAAGCAAAATACCAGTCTCTATACCATTAATTTGTAAAATTATTTGAAAAGAAAAATTGTGTAATGCAAATATTATTTAATATAGGAGCTCAGAAAAGGGAATAAACTTTATGGGCTGAAGGAAATAAAAAGAAAAAAGATGCTTTGGCATATGTTGGGAGATTGAAAAGAGCATTACGGAAAGAGGAACAGCCTTTTTAAAGATGCACATTAGTGTTGTCTAAAAGAGGTACAGTGATAATTAAATATACATAGATAGGTTTGGGAAGCCTAAACTGTGAAAGGTTTTGACAAGATGAAAGCCCTGTGCTAATGTCTAGGTATAAGTATTAAGGAAGTAGTACAATTAAAAATTAGATCTATTAGTTGTGTTGCATTCTGATTTAATTGATAGAATTTAATAAGGTGGTCATTTTATTTAACCCAGTGAAATGTGTTTTTAAAGCTAATATCCATAATTATATTGAGAACATACAAGATTTCACCACAGACTATGGTACCAATATGAATTACTGCACATTTATAGATTTTGAACCATAAAAGTTATTTTGAAAGTGTTTTAGGAAAATATTTTAGATAAGACCAGTCACCATGATGCTCTATGATTTAATCAAATGAAAATGTCAGGGCTAACATTGGCATAGGACTTTTAGAGTCAGAAGTAAGAAGAGAAATATGGGCATATGTAGAAAAAAATATCTGGAAGAAAAGAGAATTTTCTTTTATTTCTCATGTTGAAATCTGATGGGTTCATGGTTCATTTGTAGTTTTCTTTGAATGACATGCTCTTTCATGTTTTTTTAAAATTTTAATTGAAGTATAATTACAATATTATGTTGGTTTCTGCTATACAACAATGCGAATCAGCCATAAGTATACATATAACTCCTCTTAAGCTTACCTCCCATCACCTTCACCCCATCCCACCCCTCTATGTTGTCACAGAGCACCAGTTGAGCTCCATGTGTTATATATAATCTTCCCACTAGCTATCTGTTTTATATATGGTAATGTATATGTTTCAAGCAACTCTCAATTCATCCCACCTCCTCCTTCTACTGTGTTGTGGGATTAGTTCTTTGCATTAAAGTCCATACTTCTCCCCCAGGTCCTCCTTGCTCTATCTCTAAGTTTCCAACTGAAAAGTTTTTCAGTCCTGTTGTAGGCATCATTTTCTCCCATATGTATGGGTTATTTCTGTTCTAATAATTTTAGTTTTTTTTTTAAACTAGAGCTTTGAAACACTTCTCACTTTTTCTTAACCACTAAGAAAGAAAACTGATATTTAGCAATGTAAACTGTTTGGAGCCACAGAGATCTAAAGCATATGTGGTGCTATAAATTACCTAAGATTTTTTTTCTAATAGATATAAAAATACAAATTGTAGACAACTATCAAAAAAAAAAATACAGACATCAACAAAAAACATAGATGGGAAATTTATAAGAGTAGGAAGACTTATTTGCCTTACTTCCATGAAGGCAAATTATTTGCCTGAATTATTGTGATGGAAAGAATTGACCTGGGAAGAAAGGAAGTATTAAGAACAACTGGCAATCAGTGTTGAGGGAAAAACTCTCATCAGACTTGAATGCCACGAAAGGTGACTTAATAGAGTAAAGTAACTTTTACAAAATATTCACATTATTTAGTTAGATATAACTCTTTCTGAAATAATCTTTTACTCCCTCCCATCTCCATCATTGCTTGTATCATCACCACTGAGCTCCCCAAACCATAAAGTCACTTTGTGATTTTTTTTTCAAATCTGTTTTATTATTATGTTTTAGGCTGGGAAGGAAGTAAATCATTGGGAGGCTATATAAAAGTTACATGAGAGTCATATTTGTTCAACTGTTTAAATAGAAATGAGGGGTAACTCAGAGAAATTAGGTGAAATTTGCTTCAATCACCATTCTATCTGTCCTTTTATTCCTTTCTCTTATTTATTAGTAATTTTTTTAGCCTCAGTAATTAACAATCTGAACTTAAGCTGCCTTTCAGCTGACTATAATTCCCTATTGTGCTTCAAGTAGGGCTGTTTGAACCCAAAGTGCCTCACATTCTAAAATTTTCTTTCTGAGATTCTGTGTAGCTAAATTTGATCATTTCTTGAGCGGATACTAAGAAAATGAGGGTAGATTAGAATGTACTTTTTTAATGCTTATTTTGTGCTAGATGTTTAAGTAGTGATAACGTCATTTTCAGTGAGTTCAGTTCAGTCGCTCAGTCGTGTCCGACTCTTTGCGACCCCATGAATCGCAGCACGCCAGGCTTCCTTGTCCATCACCAACTCCCGGAGTTCACTCAGACTCATGCCCATCGAGTCAGTGATGCCATCCAGCCATCTCATCCTCGGTCGTCCCCTTCTTCTCCTGCCCCCAATCCCTCCCAGCATCAGAGTCTTTTCCAATGAGTCAACTCTTCGCATGAGGTGGCCAAAGTACTGGAGTTTCAGCTTTAGCATCATTCCTTCCAAAGAAATCCCAGGGCTGATCTCCTTCAGAATGGTAAAAAAAAAAAAAAAGGAAGGAAGATAAAGGGAAAAATAGTATGAGTACTTGTATTAGTGGCTGTTATCAGGTCTTTTGGTCTCCATAAAGATTCATAAGTACTCAAACCAAATGAATTCAGTAACTATTTAATACCTAATTATAGAAGACACTGTATAGTGAAGAATTTCTTAAAATAGGAGATTTGTTTTTCAAAAGAGCTTAAATCTGCAAGAGAGGAAAATACAAACACATAAAAATACAGAGTCTGAAGGTATAAAGAAAAAAACTCCTCCCCAGTCATCACTGATGTTTATCTAATTAAGAAACTTTAACTGAGACTCTCAGGAGAAATGGAGAGTACTGGTTTTCTCCAAAAGATAATGCCTTCAAGTATCCTTGGAACATTAAAATATCATTTAAACAACTAGGAGGGAGGGTTATTGATTACATAATGGCATAGGCACTGGAAAAGAAAAAGAGGAACTACCTATGCTACTGATAATTGCATATGGAGTGAGGTATGCAAAGGAATGGTAAAAAGCACAAATTTTAACAGTTTTATAAAAACAATTCAGACAACATCTAGGTTTCAGTTCAAAGAAATAGGGAACTAAAAAAAGTACTATTGACATCTTAACAACTAAATAACAGCTGAACAAACTGAAAATTAAGTATTTCCTGAAAATAATAGAGAACTGAAGTGAGACCACAGTTGAGTAATCAGAAACCTGGGCCAGAGAAGGCCAAGGACTTGCTTACCTGGGGCTGAGCCCTCATGACTCCCTAAACTAATGTGAAGATACAGCTTAAAAATATTAGATAATTAAAGTGGCATAAAAATGCAAAGCCACTTTAAGCCAAAGAGTGAGGAGTAGCATTCTCTCATCAGGGACTCACAAATAAGATGAGAGTGAAACACGGAAAGCTTTCTTTGTGGTGCTGACTAGAGGAGGGCAAGGGGAGCCACAGCCAAACTCCACACCATCAAGTCTTCTACCCTCTCAGGGAACCAGAACTTTCATCCACAAAGATAAGACAGCAAAGACTCCCTTCAGAGCAGTGGTGGGAAACCATGGCAGTTGGTGGAAATGAACTATTCCAGGGAATTGCTGTTTGCGCTCAATCGTGTCTGACTCTCTGCAACTTTATGGACAGTAGCCTGACAGTCTCCTCCTGTCCATAAGATACTCCAGGCAAGAACACTGGAGTGGGTTGCCATGCCCTCCTCCAGGGGATCTTCCTGAGCCAGGGCTCAAAACTCCATCTTTTGCATCTCTTGCACTGGCAGGCTCTGGGAGAGGGACAGAGCCTCAAACTAAATTGTGAGTAGGGAGACTTGGTGGTCATCTCTAAATGGTCTCTAGCTATTAGGTTATAAGGAGAAGTTGAAATTAGGATAATATAAAATGTTACATATGATAGTAGGCAGGATTATTTAGATAGGCATAAATTTGAATATTCATAATAGGTAAAAATAGAACAGAATGGGCAGAGACATGCAAGCAGGCAAATCAGGCTTATAATTTAGTTATTATCTGTTAGAATTTTAATAATGTTGTAGCAGAGGGCACTTGGTGAGAAATAGTGATAGATGGGGACCCTGAGAGCAACAACAGTGAAAATTCTGGCACTCTGGGATAGATTGAATCAGATTATATTTGAATAATGGCCAATGAACATTCTGGGAAATGCAACAGCTGAACAAGTTGGAGCAGATATTTAGCTCCCAGTTATGAGACTGGAACAAGTAATGAGATTGAATCTTAATTACCTCTAGATCCATTGAGAAATATATGGTGGTGGAGGATCTCATGATGCAGGTAGAATCTAGCTGCATCATTCAGCTCCAGAGACAGTGGTGCTACAAAGATAAATACTCAGCTTACTAGGCGAGACTTCCTTGTGGGAAATCATACAGTCTCTCAAACACAGTTTTCAAATTACAAAAGAGGTCTTGGCACTATAAAAATACAAAATAAAATAAAATAAGTCAAAGGAAAGATGTATTGCATAGGTAGGAAGACAGTCATTTTCTTCTCCATTAAACTATTTTGGATACAAATGCTTCACAAGAAGTAAAATTCAGAGAAGGATGAGTGTTATTGCATGACACTGTATTAATTTCCTGGCAAAGTCATAATGAAGTTCCACAAATTGAGTGACTTAAGACAGCAAACGGAGAAGGCAATGGCATCCCACTCCAGTACTCTTGCCTGGAAACTCCCATGGACGGAGGAGCCTGGTAGGCTGCAGTCCATGGGGTCGCTGAGTCGGACACAACTGAGCGACTTCACTTTCACTTTTCACTTTCATGCACTGGAGAAGGAAATGGCAACCCACTCCAGTGTTCTTGCCCAGAGAATCCCAGGGATGGTGGAATCCAGTGGGCTGCCATCTGTGGGGTCGCACAGAGTCGGACATGACTGAAGCGACTTAGCAGCAGTAGCAGCAGCAGCAAGACAGCAAAAATTTAGTTTCTCAGTGTTCTAGAGATTAGAAATTTGAAATCAAATTATTGGCAGAGTTATATTCTCTCTGAAGCTTCTCAGGGAGGACATCTGCTTTCCTCTTTTAACTTCTGGTTATGCTACTCCAAGATGGTGGAGTAGAAAGACGTGCACTCATTTTCTCCTGTGAGAACTCCAAAATTATAACTCACTGCTGAACAACCATAGGAGAATGTTGGATCCCTCGAAGAAAAGATACCCCATATCCAAGGGCAAAGGAGAAGCCCCAGAAAGATGGTGAAAGTGAAAGTGAAGTCGCTCAGTCGTGTCCGCCTCTTTGCGGCCCCATGGACTGTAGCCCACCAGGCTCCTCCGTGCATGGGATTCTCCAGGCAAGAATACTGGAGTGGGTTGCCATTTCCTTCTCCAGGGGATCTTCCCAACCCAGGGATCGAACTCAGGTTTCATACATTGCAGGCAGATGCTTTAACATCTGAGCCACAAAGGAAGCCCTAAAGAAAAGATGGTAAGAGGAGTGAAATCAGATTTAGAATCAAACCCCACACCCGCCAGAGACACTTGGATGGTTCAAACAAATCTTGTGCACACCAGGACCCAGAGACCCCATAGAGACTGAGCCAGAACTATATTTGAGTGTCTCCTACTGAGATATGGGTCAGCAGGGGCAGGGGCTCTGGGTTCAGTAGACCTGGGTATGGCATAAACCCTCTTGGAGGAGGTTGCCATTAATCCCACCATAAAGCCACCAGAACTTACACAGGACTGGAGAAACAGACTCTTGGAGGACACAAACAAAATCTTGTGTGCACCAGGACCCAGGGGAAAGGAGCAGTGACCCCCACAAGAGACTGACCCAGACTTGCCTGTAAGTGTCCAGGAGTCTCCAGTGGAGGCATGGGTCAGTGCTGGCCTGCTGCAGGGTTGGGCGCCATTATCTTCATTACCTCCACCATAGTTTGATCTCAGGTCAAACAACAGGGAGGGAACACAGAGCCACCCATCAATATAAAATTGAATTAAAAATTTACTGTGCATGGCCCCGCCCATCAGAACCAGACCCAGTTTCCCTCTCAGTCAGTCTCTCCCATCAGGAAGCTTCCATAAGCCTCTTATCCTTCTCCATCTGAGGGCAGACAGAGTGAAAAACACAATCAGAGAAAAACAACCAATTTGATTACATGGACCACAACCTTGTCTAACTCAATGAAACAATGAGCCATGCCAAATAGGGCCACCCAAGATGGACAGGTCTTGGTGGGAAAGTGAAAAAAAGTGAAAATGAAGTCATTCAGTCGTGTCTGACTCTTTTCAGCCCCATGGACTGCAGACTACCATGTCCCTCTGTCTGAGGGATTTTCTAGGCAAGAGTACAGGAGCAGGTTGCCATTTTTTTTCTCCAGAGTATCTTTCCAACCCAGGGATCGAACCCAGGTCTCCCTCATTGTAGACAGACGCTTTACTCTCTTAACCACCAGGGAAGTCATTGTCTGGAGTTCTGACAAAACGTGATCTACTGGAGAAGGGAATGGCAAACCGCTTCAGTATTCTTACCTTGAGAACCCCATGAACAGTGTTAAAAAGCACAAAGACAAGATACTGAAAGATGAACTCCCCAGGTCGGTAGGTGTCCAATATGCTCCTGGAGATCAGTGGAGAAATAACTCCAGAAAGAATGAAGAGATGGAGTGAAAACAAAAACAACACCCAGTTGTGGATGTGACTAGTGATGGAAGTACAGTCCAATGCTGTAAAGAAAAATATTGCATAGGAACCATGAAACAAGGCAAATTGGAAGTGGTCAAACAGGAGATGACAAGAGTGAACATTGAAATTTTAGGAGTAGGTTAGGCTTCAGCAATACGTGAACTGTGAACTTCCAGATGTTCAAGTTGGTTTTAGAAAAGGCAGAGGAACCAGAGATCAAACTGTCAACATCTGCTGGATCATGGAAAAAGCAAGAGTTCCAGAAAAACATCTATTTCTGCTTTATTGACTATTGCAAAGCCTTTGACTGTGTGGATCACAATAGCCTGTGGAAAATTCTGAAAGAGATGGCAATACCAGACCACCTAACCTACCTCTTGAGAAACCTATATGCAGGTCAGGAAGCAACAGTTAGAACTGGACATGGAACAACAGACTGGTTCCAAATAGGAAAAGGAGTACGTCAAGGCTGTATATTGTCACCCTGCTTATTTAACTTATATGCAGAGTACATCATGAGAAAGGCTGGACTGGAAGAAACACAAGCTGGAATCAAGATTGCCAGGAGAAATCTCAATGACCTCAGATATGCAGATGACACCACCCTTATGGCAGAAAAGGAAGAAGAACTAAAAAGTCTCTTGATGAAAGTGAAAGAGTAGAGTGAAAAAGTTGGCTTAAAGCTCAAAATTCAGAAAACGAAGATCATGGCATTAGGCCCCATCACTTCATGGGAAATAGATGGGGAAACAGTGGAAACAATGTCACACTTTATATTTTGGGGCTCCAAAATCACTGCAGTTGGTGACTGAAGCCATGAAATTAAAAGATGCTTACTCCTTGGAAGGAAAGTCATGACCAACATAGCATATTCAGAAGCAGAGACATTACTTTGCCAACAAAGGTCCATCAAGTCAAGGCTATGGTTTTTCCAGTGGTCATGTATGGATGTGAGAGTTGGACTGTGAAGAAAGCAGAGCACTGAAGAACTGATGCTTTTGAACTGTGGTGTTGGAGAAGACTCTTGAGAGTCTCTTGGACTGCAAGGAGAATAAACCAGGCCATCCTAAAGGAGATCAGTCATGGGTGTTCATTTGAAAGACTGATGCTGAACCTGAAGCTCCAATACTTTGGCCACCTTATGTGAAGAGTTGACTCATTGGAAAAGACCCTGATGTTGGGAGGGATTGGGGGCAGTAGAAGAAGTGGATGACAGAGGATGAGATGGCTGGATGGCATCACCGACTCGATGGACATGAGTTTGAGTGAACTCCAGGAGTTGGTGTTGGACAGGGAACCCTGGCGTTCTATGATTCATGGGGTCACAAAGAGTTGGACATGACTGAGCGACTAAACTGAACTGAACTGGCTTAAATATAATGGACTGGAATGGGTGAATTTAACTTAGATGACCATTAAATCTACTATTGTGGGCAATAATCCCTTAGAAGAAATGGCGTAGCCATCATAGTCAACAAGAGTCCAAAATACAGTACACAGATGCAGTCTCAAAAATGACAGAATGATCTCTGTTCATTTTCAAGGCGTAACATCCAATATGACATTAATCCAAGTCTATGCCCCAATCAGTAATGTTGAAGAAGCTGAAGCTGAATGGTTCTATAAAGACCTACAAGACCTTTTAGAACTAACACCCAAAAAAGATGTCCCTTTCATTATAGGGGACTGGAATGCAAAAGTAAGAAGTCAAGAGATAACTGGAGTAACAGGCAAGTTTGTCCTTGTGGTACAAAATAAAGCAGGGAAAATGCTAACAGGGTTTTTCCAAGAGAAAGCACTGGTGATAGCAAACACCCTCCTCAAACAGCACAAGACAAGACTCTACCCATGGACATCACCAGATGGTCATCACCAAAATCAGACTGATTTTATTCATTCAGCTAAAGATGGAGAAGCTCTATAAAGTCAGCAAAATCAAGACCAGGAGCTGACTGTGGCTCATATCATGAACTCCTTATTGCCAAAGTCAGACTTAAAGAAAGTAAAGAAAACCACTAGACCATTCAGGTATGGCCTAAATCAAATCCCTTCTGATTGTACATGGAAGTGACAAATACATTTAAGGGATTAGGTCTGATAGAGTGCCTGAAGAACTATGGATGGAGGTTTGTGACTTTGTACAGGAAGCAGTGATCAAAACCATCCCCAAGAAAAAGAAATGCAAAAAGGCAAAACAGCTTTTTGTGGAGGCCTTACAAATAGTGGAGAAAAGAAGAGAAATGAATGGCAAAGGAGAAAAGGAAAGATATACCCATTTGAATGCAGAGTTCCAAAAAATAGCAAGGAGAGATAACAAAACCTTCCTCAGTGATCAATGCAAAGAAAAAGAGGAAACAATAGAATGGGAAAGACTAGAGATCTCTTCAAGAAAAGTAGAGATACCAAGGAAGCATTTCATGCAAAGATGGGCACAATAAAGCACAGAAATGGTATGGATCTAAAGAAGCAGAAGATATTTAGAAGAGGTGGCAAAAGTACACAGAAGAACTAACAAAAACGATCTTCATGACCCAGATAACCATGATTGTGGGATTATTCACCTAGAGCCAGATATCCTGGAATGCAAAATCAAGTGGGCCTTAGGAAGCATCACTATGAACAAAGCTAGTGGAGGTGATGGAATTCCAGTTGAGCTATTTCAAATCCTAAAAGATGATGCTGTGAAAATACTTCACTCATTAAGCCAACAAATCTGGAAAACTCAGCAGTGGCCACAGGACTGGAAAAGGTCTGTTTTCATTGCAGTCCCAAAGAAAGGCAAAGCCATAGAGTGTTCAAACTACCACACAGTTGCCTTCATCTCACACACTATCAAAGTAATGCTCAAAATTCTCCACACAAGGCTTCAACAATACATGAAAAGTGAACTTCCAGATGTACAAGCTGAATTTAGAAAAGGAAGAGGAACCAGAGATCAAATTGCCAATATCTTTTGGATCATTGAAAAACAATAGAGTTTCAGAAAAACACCTACTTCTGCTTTATTGACTATGCCAAAGCCTTTAACTGTGTGGATCACAACAAACTGTGGAAACTTCTTAAAGTGATGGGAATACCAGACCATCTGACCTGCCCCCTGAGAAATTTGTATGCAGATCAAGAAGCAGCAAGTAGAACTGGACATGGAACAGACTGGTTCCAAACTGGGAAAGGAGTATGTCAAGGGTGTATATTGTCACTCTGCTTATTTAACTTATATGCAGAATACATCAGGCAAAATGTCAGGCTATGAAGCTGGGATCAAGCTTGCTGAGAGAACTATCAATAACCTCAGACATGCAGATGACACCACCCTTATGGCAGAAAGTGAAGAAGAAGCATAGAGCCTCTTGATGAAATTGAAAGAGGAGAGTGAATAAGTTGGCTTAAAACTCAACATTCAGAAAACTAAGATTATGGCATCCAGTCCCATCACTTCATGGCAAATAGATGGGGAAACAATGGAAATAGTGAGAGACTATTTTTCTGGGCTCCAAAATTGCTTCAGATTGTGACTGCAGTCATGAAATTAAAAGATGCTTGCTCCGTGGAAGAAAAGCTATGACCAACCTAGACAGCATATTAAAAAGTAGAGACATTACCAAAAAAAGGTCTGTTTAGTTGAAGCTATGATTTTTCCCATATTATGTATGGATGTGAGATTTGGATTATAAGGAAAGCTGAGCCCCAAAGAATTGATGCTTTTGAACTGTGGTGTTGGAGAAGACTCTTGAGAATCCCTTGGACTGCAAGGAGATCCAACCAGTCTGTCCTAAAGGAAATCAGTCCTGAATATTCATTGGAAGGAGTGATGCTGAAGCTGAAACTCCAATACTCTGACCACCTGATGTGAAGAACTGACTTTTGGAAAAGACCCTGATGCTGGGAAAGATTGAAGGTGGGAGGAGAAGGGGATGACAGAGGATGAGATGGTTGGATGGCATCAACAACTCAGTGGACATCAGTTTGAGTAGGCCCTAGGAGTTGGTGATGGACAGGGAAGCTGGCATGCTGCAGTCCATGGGGTCGCAAGCAATCAGACAAAACTGAGCATCTGAACTGAACTGAACTTTAATTTCTAGTGTGTGCATGCGTGCCAAGTCACTTCAGTTCTGTCTGACTCTGGGACACTATGGACAATAGCTCGTAGGGCTCCTTTCCTCCTTGCATCAGATTCTCCAGGCAAGATTACTGGAGTGGGTTGCCATTTCCTATCTAGGGGATCTTCCCAACCCAGGGATCTAACCCACATCTCTTGTCTCCTGCACTGGCTGGCAGGTTCTTTACCACTAGTGCTACCTGAGAAGCCCCTAACTCTTAGTAGCGCTAGGTGTTTCTTGGTCATGTTAATATCACTATTGTCTCTGCCTCTATTTTCACATGGCATTCTTCTTTCTGCATCTGTGTTTATCTTTGTCTTCATGAGACATTCTCTCTGTGATGTGTCCAAATTTCCATTTTTGAATAAGGACACCAATAATATTGGAATTAAGCCCAAGAAAATGACTTTAACTTGATTAAATATGCAAAACTCTATTTCCATTTAAAATCACAGTCACAGATTTCAAGTTAGGATTTTGGCATATCTTGTATGAAAGGGGCACCATTCAAACCATAACAGCTACAAACTCTAAAGTAAATTAAAAAAATGTTCATATTATTGAGAGAGAGAATAATAATAAAACATAAAGTTATACTAGTTAACTTTTCTTTAGTCTTTTATGTGTTTTAACTACTGTCTTGAGCAATCTGGAAGAGTATGAATTTAATTACTTCTCCTAGAAACCCTTCAAAGTAAGTACTATTTTTTGATTCAAGACCACAGAGTTGGCAAATGGTTGAATCCATATTATCACCTAGGCTGTGTTATGTTCTTAGGGACAGCAAATTATTTAGTTATATGAAATTATAGAAAATAATTCATAAGTAGATCTTTGGCATTAGTATTATCAGAAATAGAAACTAAGAACGGACAGAGTAGCATACATGTGCAACTTTTGCTTAGAGTGTAGAGTCAAAAAAATGTTTTTGTATTTGGGTGAACCACTCAGACATCTATGGCAAAACACCCAGGGACACTGAGGAGAAAGAATAGACTCATTCCTCTCACAATGTTGAAAGAGAATTCATGAACTTGGGAAACTTGTTTTTCAGAGATCTCAAGCTTATGGAATTAGCTTAAAGAGTATTTGGAAGATTTTGTTTATTATTACCCATATCTTAATGCCAGCATGATGGTGTTAGGGAAATCACTGTTATATTTATAACAGTGAAGAAATGGAAGGAAAATAAAGGGGAAAAAAACTGGGAAAGAACACAGAGAAATAGAATTCAAAATATACTGTTCTTACAAAGCAAAACACTCTCATAGCTTATGATCCAGCAATCACACTCCTTGGTATTTACCTGAGGTAGTTATCTTATACCTAAACAATAGCCTGCACGTGGATGTTTATAGTAGCTTTATTTATACTTATCAAAACTTGAAAACATCCAAGATGTCTTTCAGTGGATGAATTGATAACGAAGTGATGATACATCCAAACAATGAAATATTATTTAGCATTAAAAATATAACCTTCAAGTCATGAAAAGACATGGAGGAAACTTAAGTGCATATTGCTAAGTGGAAGTAACCAATGTGTAAAGCAAATATACTATACCATTCCAACCACATGACATTGTAGAAAAGGCAGAATTTCAGACTTGGCAAGGAGATCAGTAGTTGCAGGGGTTGGGGGGAAGCAGAGATGAATAGAATGAGCACAGAGCATTTTTTAGGACAAGGAAACGATGCTGTATGATACAGTAATAGTGACTACATGTCATTATACATTTGTCCAAACTCACAGAATGCATAACACCAAGAGAAAACTCTAATACAAACTATGGACTTTGGACTGTGATAATACCTCAATGTGGTTCATCAGATGCAGTAAACGTACCACTCTTGTGAGGAATGTTAATAACCGAGGAGGCTATTCATGCCTGCGGGCATTGTGTATGGAATATCTCTGTAATTTCCCATCAATTTTGCTATTAAGCTAAAACTTCTATAAAAAAGTCTTTTAAATGTCACAAAAATGTTAATAGGTGATCGGGACAGTATCATGTTATAGAAAAAGTCAAGTTAAAGAGAAAGTATACAAAAATGCATAAAAGGAATAAAAGAATGAAGTCATAAGATTTATTAAAAATTTGTTGTTAAGCTTTAAAAGTTATTTTGTATCAAAGTCAGAGATATAGATGCAGAATTGAAAAAATTGTGCATTGTATGGATATGGAAGCTCCAAAGAATGTTGATAGTGAAGAGAAAGAGAATGAGTTTCATGACATAATACTTAGGAGGAAAGTTTGCATTTGTGTGTGTGTATGTGTGTGTGTGTGTGTTTTAATACCAATGATAAATGTTAAGTAATTACTGCTATGTGTATGTGTATTCAGTTCCTCAGTCATGTCTGACTCTTTGCGGCTCTATGGACTGTAGCCCGCCAGGCTCCTCTGTCCATGGAACTTTTGAGGCAAGAATAATGGAGCAGGTTGCCAATTCCTCCTCCCAGGGATCTTCTTGACCCAAGGATCAAACCCCAGTCTCTTGGTCTCCTGCATTAGAGTGGTCTTCTCAGCAGTACCATCTGGGAAACCCACTGCTATGAATAAAGCTCTGTAATTATTTTTCTCCCTTGCCATCTTAAGCGTATTCAAAAAGATTCAGTGATTAAATAGGAGAGGTTGGAAGCTTATTAAATAGGGTCCCTTTCCATTATAAATTTCCATTTTATATTGAAGATGTGCTTGATCCTTACTGCTTAGTAGTTATTTGTAATCATACAAACTTTAGATATATGGATGTCAAGACATCAACTAGAGGATAACTCTTTTATTTTTTTATTTTTTTATTTTTAAAGTGGTTCTATTTTTACAGGCTTAAGTATCAAACTTTCTTCACACACACACACACAAACCCAGAGGGGAAAACTGGATTTGCTAACAGTTTACATCTCATACAACTCCCCATCTATTTTATTTTATTTTTTTTATTTTTTAAATTTTATTTTTACTTTATTTTACTTTACAATACCGTATTGGTTTTGCCATACATTGACATGAATCCACCATGGGTGTATATTAGCTCCCAATCCCGAATCCCCCTCCCACCTCCCACCCCACATCATCTCTCTGGATCATCCCCGTGCACCAGCCCCAAGCATCCTGTATCCTGTATCGAACATAGGCTTGTGCTTCGTTCTTACATGATAGTATACATGTTTCAATGCCATTCTCCCAAATCATCCCACCCTCTCCCTCTCCCACAGAGTCCAAAAGTCCTTTCTATACATTTGTGTCTCTTTTGCTGTCTCACATACAGGGTCATCACTGCCATCTTTCTAAATTCCATATATATGTGTCAGTATACTGTATTGGTGTTTTTCTTTCTGGCTTACTTCACTCTGTATAATAGGTTCCAGTTTCATCCATCTCATTAGAACTGATTCAAATGAATTCTTTTTAATGGCTGAGTAATACTCCATTGTGTATATGTACCACAGCTTTCTTATCCATTCATCTCAGTGTAAGAGGGTTCCCTTTTCTCCACACCCTCTCCAGCATTTATTGCTTGTAGACTTTTGGATCGCAGCCATTCTGACTGGTGTGAAATGGTACCTCATTGTGGTCTTGATTTGCATTTCCCTGATAATGAGTGATGTTGAGCATCTTTTCATGTGTTTGTTAGCCATCCGTATGTCTTCTTTGGAGAAATGTCTGTTTAGTTCTTTGGCCCATTTTTTGATTGGGTCATTTATTTTTCTGGAGTTGAGCTGCATAAATTGCTTGTATATTTTTGAGATTAGTTGTTTGTCAGTTGCTTCATTTGCTATTGTTTTCTCCCATTCAGAAGGCTGTCTTTTTACTTTGCTTATAGTTTCCTTTGTTGTGCAGAAGCTTTTAATTTTAATTAGATCCCCTTTGTTTATTTTTGCTTTTATTTCCTGTATTCTGGGAGATGAATCATAGAGGATCCTGCTTTGATTTATGTCAGAAAATGTTTTGCCTATGTTCTCCTCTAGTAGTTTTATAGTTTCTGGTCTTACGTTTAGATCTTTAATCCATTTTGAGTTTATTTTTGAGGATAACTCTTAATTTCTTGAGTAAGTAATCTATATTTTTAAAACATATTTGTTTTCCTGGATAATCTGATGAACAGTCTGAGTAAAAGTTACTTGGTTTGAAATTCAAAATGTGCATTAAACAAATAAGCAAAGAAAATCATATAGTTTCATTAAATTTAGTTATAGGCTGAGTTTAAAACAACCAAGAACTTAAAAACTAACTGCTTCTTTTCATAATTAATTTAGTTTTCAAAGCAATTATTTATATGACACAAAACTAATTATTTAATATTATATATAAATTTATTTATGTTTAGCATTATAAACTACAGTTAAGTACCAAAGGCCAAGATGCAATCCAGCTTCTTTACAGCCATGCCTAACTTAATTTATAATAGAACTTGGGAGAAAACCAGGCATGATTTAATTTCCCATGACCCCACTCCCCACCCCCAATTCATGTACTGTCCACTGTCCTGGGAGAAATGTAATTCACCTTGGTTATTCAGATAATCTACCTTTGGTTGGAAGTTTACAAAGTAATATGACATCATATGGCCAAGGGTCCTTAGTATTAGTAATTCATCAAATATCATATTTCCACCAGAGCTTTTTCTTGCTTTAATTCTTAAAACCTACACTTACTTTTCAGAATATTCTCTTATTTTCTAATTCAACTGAAATAACATTTCAAGCACAGCATCAACAGTTGTGTTGTTCATTATACATTACACTGTATTCTTCCAGGAATTCGATTTTATTCTTGAACATAAAGGAAAGAGAAAGCAATTTTATCTGTTTTTTTTTCCCCTCCCACATGTATCTTTTACCCAAGAAATGAATTTCAATATATTTTTGTGAAAACACAGGTTTTAATTATTTTCTCAGGGACTGACAATGCCAATGTCCCAGATGATAAATTAAATGTGTAATGCTCGATTATATGTCACACTTCATTATATGCAACTGGATAATATCCATGTGAAAGTTATTCCCTAGAAACAGACCATTAATCTACCACTTAGTACGCCGCTGATTTCAGACACAAAATGGTAGTTCAGCTTCTAGAAATAGTTAACAAAACGTCAAAAATTATGTAATTGACTGTCATGAAATATTTTAATAATGCCAAATTCTTTATAGTTTGCAAAGGAATTATAAAAGTGTTATCATCTTGTACCTATAATAAACCCTAGAGATAACTATTGCTGTCTCCATTTCACAAATAAAGATATTACAGCTCTAAAAGATTTTCTGCTACTAAAATATTCTTGGTTATTAAGTGACAGGGCTGGATATTTTACATCCAGAACTTCTGACAGTAAATCTTGTGATGGTTCCTGTAAGGCAGTGTCCTCTAGTTTCATGTATATGAGGGCATTTTAATCCTCTTCTGAGAGAAGAAAAGATTCTCAGTATAAAATATTAAACCAGCAGCTTTTAGTGTATCATTTGGAAAATGCCAAGAAAAAATACCTTGAGGTGTTTGAAACTTACATTTGAAAATGTGATAGTGATTGAATGAAAAGAAAATACATGTGGTCAAATAAGGTATAAATCGTATTTTTCTTTGTCTAGGGCTTCTGAAAAAATATGATTGCTGGTTAGCAGAACAAGTATTTCTCCAGAGTACAGCAGACGTTTTCTTTCCAGTGACATGTGAGAGTGGGTGGCGAGTATTTCAGATCAGAACATTGAGTTCTTGTGAACAAAGAATGTATAATGTCTGGATTTACTTTTCTCCCCCTTCTCTTAGATTAGCCATCATACAGCCTTTTAGAATTAAACTTCAGCCCCTCTTCAAAAATAAAGAAAAACAGTACTAGATAAACTTTGGCTATAGATAACTTCAATACATATTTGTTTCTTTGTGATTTGTTTTCTTTTGAGAATAGTTCCAAAATGCTTAATCAGACAAGTATTGTATTATGGATTCTCCTTTCTGAGGATCAGATAAAATTAAATTGTAGTCTTTTTGTTGTTTGTTTAGTTGCTCAGTCCTGTTTGACTCTTTTGTGACCCCATGGACTGTAGCCCATCAGGCTCTTCAGTCCCTGGGATTCCCCAGGCAAGAATACTGGAGTGGGTTGCAATTTCCTTCTCCAGGGCATCTTCCCAACCCAGGGCTTGAATCCACATCTCCTGTGTTGGCAGGTGGACTCTTTACCACTGAGCCACCTGAGTCTTGATTATCATTAAGTACATTTTTCAAACCTAAAATAATTTATCTTGGATTGTTCTTAGTGGAAAGCACACGTGAGACTAAGAAAGGGTATCTATAAAATCATGAACAGTTTTTCATCTTCACAGAAGACTAGATTCAATATATAAGCAAAAAAAAGAAAAAGTAATTTTTGTATGAGTAACTACACAGTAAAACAAGAATTCATTTTGACAGCACATGAATTTTAAATCAGTAAAAATGTGCCTTTAAAAAACAACAGCAACAAAAATACATGGCCTTCATATTCCAGAGAAGTGATGGTAATATTTCAACTAAAAGGGAAAAAATGTCAGTCACTCAGTTGTGTCTAACTCTTTGTGACTCCTGGACTATAGCCCACCAGGCTGGTCTGTCTATGAAATTTTCCAGGCAAAGAATACTGGAGTGGGTTGCCATGCCTGTCTCCAGGGGATCTTCCCTACCCAGGGATATATCAACTCAAGTTTATAGAATTCTGAGGCATCTTGTCAGAAAAACCGAGGAGTCTGGTTTCATCCTTGCTTACTAGGTATTAGGTGTGTAAATATGCACAAGTTACTCCCATTTCTTGTGTGTCATTTTCCTCTTCTGAAAATCAGGAAAAATAAACTGTAGAGTTAATTTTAGGATTAAGTGATAATACTAAGAGGTTTTTAGAATGGCTATTTCTGATAACTGAGCCTCCAAACTGAGATGATAGGTGCTAAGGGATGAACATTGTTTTAAAAAAAGAAAAGTTTTTTACAAAGGTGTTAGAAAAAATATACAATATTTACCAAAAGATATCCAAAAACTAGACTTGCCATCCTTAGGTTACCACTCACTTCTACGTTTATATGGAGAAGACTAAAGACTCAACAGATAGAGACATGGATGTTTGTGACTTTAAAAAGACTTTACAGAGGCTTCTGTATTTTACCTTCCTTTGCCATCTATGAGGGTGGCGATTTTTCCTTTTTCAAGACTAGCTGAGGGAGCCTCAAGAGATTTGATGGGACAGCAAGGGGCGGTTACAAGGAGACAAGACAGACATATCTGGCTACAGCCAGATGCTTTCTTAGCTGATAAATCCAGACTCTTCTGAGTTGCTATAGAAGAGAGATGTGCTGAGAGGTGTTTTGGGAGCATATGATCTGTCCTCTGAAGTGTTTAATCAGGGTAAACACAGACTCATGTTTTTTTTTTTTTTTTTTTTCTGGAATATTCTCCAAAAATGAGACTTTGGCTTGGTTGGATTCCCCTGTGAATCAGAGCAGAGGGACTGTGTTGAGGGCTGGGGGAGCCACTATACTGCCTGTGTGTGCTCTAGAGAAGAAATTAGATAAGAGGTCATAATCTGATACTAATCTTAGCTGGACTTAGCAAGTATATACTTGAAAAATGAGTTGTCTAATACATGGAAGCAACCAAGAGTGATTTTGCATATAAACATACTCCTCTAGGGACTTCCCTGGTGGTCCAGTGGTTAAGAATCTGCCTTGTAATGCAGGAAACAGAGGTTTGGGTGGGGAACTAAGATCCCATATGCTGTGGAACAACTGAGACTGCAGGCCCCAACTGCTGAGCCCATGTGCCACAGCTAGCAAACCTCATGCACTGCCAGCTAGAGAAGCCTGCACGCACCAATGAACACCCAGCACAGCCAATAAAACAACTGACCGAAGGTGCAAGAAAGCGAGACCTGACAGAGATAAGTTAAGTGAGGGGTGAGAAAAGGAATAAGCTTCTCATACACGACACACCACTGAACTCAGCTTTGTAAAACTGTGAGTACTGTCTTACCAATTTTATCTTTAAGAAATTATTCAAATATTTTCATCTTCAACTGTTGATATCATCTCAGTCCAAATCAACCATTGGTCTCCCTTAAATAACTGCACCAGCTTCCTCTTTGTTCAGCCTGTTCTTTCTCGGCCCCTATTCAATCTTTAGAGATTACTCAGGTTCTCTGAATACTCAAATACTCTCTGATTTACTCAGAACACAATTTAAGTCATGTTTAACTCCCTTGCTTAAACATTTCAATGGGCTTGCATTGCATTATTACAGAATCTGAGTTCCTTTGCCTCCGCCTCCATGATCTTTCCTCTGCCCATTTCTCGCTCTTCCGGCCGAGCTACTTCCCTTTTTCTAACTGCTCCTGGCTCTCTAGTCTCCTGGTTTCATCTCCTGGCTCATGACATGCTTTTTCCTACATACAGTTCCCAGTGCCAGCAAAACCTCTCCCTTCCTTTCATCCCTTCAGATAGCCAAGTCATTTCCTTCCCTTTTCTTCTTCATAGACTTCCTTGACCTCTGTAGCTAAATAAAGATTTCTATGCATCCCTCCATCTTAACTATTTTCTCCTTCATAGCACTGATTTGCAGCTCATTATACCATTTACTAAAATTCCACTTGCATGTTTTTTAGTGCTAATTTCTTCTTGCAAAAAAATAATGCACTCCCACACGCCAAACAATGCCTATACATGATGCTCATGTGTGTGTGTGTGGTGGCTCAGTCATGTCCAATTCTTTGTGACCCCAAGGACTGTGGCCCACCAGGCTCCTCTGTCTATGGAATTTCCCATACAAGAATAATGCTGTGAGTTGCCATTCCCTCCTCCAGGGGATCTTTCCAACCCAGTGATCAAACCCTTATCTCTTGCTTGGCAGATAGATTCTTTACCACTGAGTCATCTGGGATATTTGTGAAAATGGATTATTGTGTTATTATTATTGTTGTTTTTATATTTATCATACAAAAGGCCTAAATGAGCTCTGAAGTTTTAATAGAAGCAAATATGGAAAACTATTTACTTATAGCCATTATGAACAAGCTTTTTTCTATTAACAAGACCTAGGTTTAACATGCTTTAACAGATTTAATTAACATAATCCTTGGCTTTTTCATTTGTTAAAAGGGAATATAACAATATTTGACCAAGTAATTGCTGAGTATTAAATAAAATATTTAAAGAGCCTAGGATTTGAAGTCCATATGGTACTCTGAGATTATGCTTAAAATTCCTCCTTCTCTGAACACACAGAAATTGAAAACTGGAAATGAATGTAGATTATATACCTATGATACAAATTTATAACTAAAGATCTCTGGTTACCCGGAAAAGTACTGAAATGCAATCCAGGGTGTAATCTAAAGTCATGGAAGTACAGGTTGGTGGGACAGGAAGAGGGTAGGTAGCTTAGAGTTTACTGCTGCAAGAAAATAGACATCAAAAATCCTCCAGTGATTGTGAAAGGGAATAAAACCACTCTCACTGTCAGAAAGTTGCTGCCGGAAAACTAGGTTTCTCATGTGTAGGAGGGAGGCTGAGTAAAAAGGAGACATAAAGTCTATGCCTGGTCCACAGCTTTCATCTGGGGTAGTTGCAAGAAGCAGCAAAAGCAGGAGATTCGCTACTGACTATTGGTTCTATCAATGATTAAATGTGCAAGTGTCTCCCATGTCATTGTCTTTTCACAGCTGTGTTAGAGTCTAGATTGTAGATAGCACAAAGATGACTCTAATGCATGAACACAGACAAGAAATAATTTTTTAGAAGATCCTAGCCTTCAAGTTGAATCCAAAAAAATGTGTCCAAAGACCAAGTTGAAAACTAACAGTGGAAAATGCAATCAAGGTATGAAGCAGGGAGCACAAACCCAGTGCTCTGTGACAACCTAGACAGCTGGGATGGGGTGGGAGGTTCAAGAGGGAGGGGACATATGTATACCTATTGCTGATTCATGCTGATGTATGGCAGAAACCACCACCACATTGTAAAGCAATTATCCTCCAATTAAAAATAAATTTTAAAACATTAAGACAATATCATTATTAAGAAATGAATTCATTTCTGATAAAAGCAAATTAGAACAATATTAAGATGACTTCAATATGAACATGTCTATGAAATTCTAAGTCCAACAGATATAAGAATTACTGAGAGATTTGGTTAATATGTAGAATTGGAGCTAGTAAATCTAGTTCAGGTCCTGGGATTATGCATTTCTTACAAGCTCCCTGGTGATACTGACTCTGATAATTAGGCAATCATACTTTCCATGGCAAATCCTCTGAATATACCAACAGATAAATGTAAGAAGAAATAAATTAGAAATTCTGGAAATCAAAATAAAAAACAGTGATAATGAGTAATTCAAAAAATGGGAAGCTCCAGACTAGACAAAGACAAAATTTATATTGAAGCATTCAGAGGAGATTCAGCTCATGACAAGTTTTAGAAGAAAAAAGAAAACAGAAGAATTAACAGATATGCTTGCCTGCTAAGTCTCTTCAGCTGTGTCCAGATTTTTGTGACCCTATGGATTATAGACTGCCAGACTCCTCTGTCCATGGGATTCTCCAGGCAAGAATACTGGAGTTGGTTGCCATGCCCTTCTCTAGGGGATCTTCCTGACCCAGCGATCGGACCCACATCTCTTACGACTTCTGCATTGGCAGGTGGGTTCTTTACCACTAGCACCACATTGGAACCCCAACAGACATGAAGGACGTATTAAGGACACTCTTACCTAGACTATCTGGAGAAGGCAATGGTACCCCACTCCAGTACTCTTGCCTGGAAAATCCCATAGGCAGAGGAGCCTGGTAGGCTACAGCCCATGGGGTCGCTAAGAGTCAGATACGACTGAGGTACTTCACTTTCACTTTTCACTTTCATGCATTGGAGAAGAAAATGGCAACCCGCTCCAGTGTTCTTGCCTGGAGAATCCCAGGGACCGGGGGAGCCTGGTGGGCTGCCTTCTGTGGGGTCGCAGAGAGTTAGACACGACTGAAGTGATTTAACAGTAGAGCAGTACCTAGATTATCATTGAGAAATGGCAGAGTGAGAAAGGCAAGAACAAAATCCTTCATGAGGAAGAAAAAGGGATCACCTCTAAAACCAGCAGATTTAACCTCAGCAAGAGGTGCCAGAAGGAGGGAAGGGGAATGACTCCAAAGCACTGAGGCAAAGGAAACATACTCTGACAATTCTGTGATTAAATAAATTTCACTCACCTATGAAAATCTTGTAGAAGGAAATGGTAACACACTCCAGTATTCTCGCCTGGTAAATCCCAGGGACAGAGGAGCCTGGTGGGCTACAGTCCGTGGGGTCACAGAGTCAGACATGACTGAAGTGACTAAACATGCAAGCATGAAAATCAAAGACTTTTAAAGATATCAAATCTAAGGAAGATAGTAATGCCTATGGATCCATCCACAATGACATAATTACATAAGGACTTCAGGTAGAGAAGAAAAAGAAGACAGAATGAAGAAGTCAGAAAAAGGAAGACAGGAGTCAAGGAAGTGGTGAAATTCAACAGTAAGTGAATCTATCTGTCTCTCCAACTATTATGGTCAGCTTTATGTGTCAACTTGAATGCGCCACAGGATACTTACATATTTGTTATTGTTGTTTAGCTGCTAAGTCATGTTCGACCCTTTGTGATCCTATGGACTGTAGCTTGCCAGGCTTCTCTGTCCATGGGATTTCTTAGGCAAGAATACTGGAGTGAGTTGCCATTTCCTTCTCCAGGGGGATCTTCCTGACCCAGGGATCAAACCCTTGTCTCATGTCTCCTGCAGTGAAAGGTGGGTTCTCTACCATTGAGCCACCAAGGACATCCTACTCAGATATGTGGTTAAACATTATGCTAGGTGTGTCTGAGAGTGTGTTTCTGGATGAGATTAATATTTGAATCTGTAGACTGAATAAAGCAGATTGCTTTCTGCAGTGTGGGTAGGCCGCATCCAATCTATTGAAGGCCAAAATAGAACAAGAAGGGGAATAAGAGAGAATTCACTCTCTCTGCCTATCTTTTAGGATGGATGTCAGTTCTCCAGGCTTAGGCCTTGGAGTCTGCCTGGAACTACAAGGTCAGTTCTCCTGGTTCTCATGCTTCTGAACTCAGACTGTAAGAGTACCATGTGCTCTGCTGGGGAGCCAGGTTGCTGATTGCAGATCTTAGAATTCTTGGCTTCCACAATAGTATGAGTCGATTCTTTAAAATAAATCTACTTATATTTATATTATTGATTCTGTTTCTCCAGAGAACCCTAATCATTTGTCTATCCATTAGCTATCATCTAGCTAATGACTTACTGTTATATCAGCTTAATTATAAGAATGAAAACTGAACAAAATAAATGTCATAGTTTAAGGGAATCATAACAAGTGAGATGGAAAGTGCTATTCTGTGTTTAGTGAAATCTTTTCAGGTGTGAGTTTGATTTATGGTTAAATACAAACTTTAAACCATATTTAAAGGTTAAATATATGCCAATTAATATAAAAAACTTATACTTTAAATATGTCTATTAGGCTCAAAATTAGCAAAAGAAAAATTAAAGACATATTCATCATTTCAATAAGAAAAAGGAAAGGAGAAAATTAAAATGACATATTAAATAGAAATCCACAGAGCGCAGACATAAATCCAAATATTATCATTATCATGAAAATGGAATGTGATTGTCTTACTAACAAAGACCATCAGATTTTATTTTAAAATACTATCTACTTGAATATATAGATATGTCAGAGAAAGAAATGAGACAAAGATTGAAACACAGAGAACATTAATCTAAAAATATTAATCATAATCAAAATGGAATGACATTATCCTAAGGATGTTATGTATATAGCATAACTATAACCTCAACAATACACCAAAGATAGGTGACATCATTAATGCATAAGAATATAACAACATAGTTTTAAAATATTTAAAACAAAATACTACAAAAACTAAAAATAAAATTTTAACCTATCCAATCTAATAGGTAGATGTTGATCCTTACACACATAATAAGGACATAAATTCTTTTCAAGGACATATGAAGTGAAATGAAGTGAAAGTTGCTCAGTCATGTTTGACTCTTTTTGACCACATGGACTATAAAATCCATGGAATTCTCTAGGCCAGAATACTGAAGTGGGTATCTTCAGGGGATCTTCTCAACCAAGAGATAGAACTCAGGTTTCCCGAATTGCAGGCAGATTCTTTACCAGCTGAGCCACAAGGGAAGCCCAAGGACACTGGAGTGGGTAGCCTATCCCTGCTCCACCGGGTCTTCCCAACTCAGGAATTGAACCAGGGTCTCCTGCATTGCTGGTGGATTCTTTACCAACTGAGCTATCAAGGAAGCCATATATAATATATTTAAAATAGATAATAATGTACTGATGAAGTTTTAAAAATAAAAAATCTGATATCATGGAAATCACAGTGCAATTCAATCTAAACATTAAAAGCAAGCAAACAAACAAACCCAGAAAACAACAAACATACAACTGAAAAGTAAAGCACACTTGTAAATGATTAAAGAGGTGAAGAGGAAATTGGGCTTCCCAAGTGGTGCTGGTAGTAAAGAACCTGCCTGCCAATGCAGGAGGTGTAAGAGATGAGGGTTTTATCCCTGGGTCAGGAAGATCCCCTGGAAGAGGAAATGGCTACATACTTCAGTATTCTTGCTTGGAGAATCCCAGAGACAGAAGAGCCTGGTGGATTACAGTCCATAGGGTTGCAGAGAGTCAGACATGACTGAAGCGACTGAGCATGCAGGCATGCAAACAGGAAATCACATGAAAAATTGCATGCTATTTAGAGCAGAGTAAAAATGAAAGTAAAAGATATGACAACTTGTCAGATGTAGTCGAAGTGGCAATGGAGGGTGTATGAATTAAACAATAAGAAAGGATGAAATTACATTAATTAAAATTTTTCACTCAAGAATATAGGAAAAATGTACAGAGTAAACAGAAAAGTAGGAGAGAGAAATTCTTAAGAATCAGACATGAATAAAACAACTATTAAGTCATGGGGAAAGGCACTAAATAGATAATAAAATAAAAAACTGATTCTTTAAGAGTAAAAATACAAGACTGTTAGGACAATCTAGGGAATTAAGGGAGAAGGCAATGGCACCCCACTCCAGTATTCTTGCCTGGAAAATCCCATGGATGGAGGAGCCTGGTGGGCTGCAGTCCATGGGGTTGCTAAGAGTCGGACACGACTGAGCGACTTCACTTTCACTTTTCACTTTCATGCATTGGAGAAGGAAATGGCAACCCACTCCAGTGTTCTTGCCTGGAGAATCTCAGCGACTGGGGAGCCTGGTGGGCTGCCGTCTATGGGGTCACGCAGAGTCGGACACAACTGAAGTGACTTAGCAGTAGCAGTAGGGAATTAAGAAAAGGGAAAAAAGCACAAATTAGGTAAATTAACATTAAAATAGAAAAGATAAATTAGTAGAAGCTGCTTAAAAATCTTCAGACTTGTGAAAACACTAATGAAAATATATTTGAAAAAGAGTAATATAAATGATATTTTAGAAACAAATATTTTAAACTAATATTTATTAAATATATAATCATTAATATAAAATTGTGAATCAGTGGCCAGAAAAAACTTCCTATAAAAAGTTTTAGAAAAGAAAAGAAGGCTCAAATAGGTTTGGACTGAGTGACTAACATTTAACACACTTATGTTTGGAGAAGACTTAACAAGCCTTTCAGGAAAGAAATAATCCTTATCTTACAAAAGATTGTCAGAGAATTAAAGAAAAGAAAAAAGAACTCCCAACATATTTTACCAGTTCTGTGACCTCAATTATAAAACTGCACAAGAAAAATACAAAAAAATAAAACTGTAGAAGAAACTCACTTATACATGTAAGTGCAGAAAGAATGATACAGTGTTACCAAATTGAAACCTGCAATGTATGTATATAAACTATATTACATTTAAATTTGTCTTGTTCCAGCAGTAGAAAAGGGGTTTTAGTATCAGAAAGTATAAAAATGTGTTTATATATTTTAACAAATAAGTTGACCTCAGTTGTTGCATTGAAATGTTTGATAAAAATTTGGCTCTCATTCATGAAAGAAAAGTTATTTTACCTGATAAAAAAAGATATTTGTTAAAAACTTGATCAAATATTACAATATTATTATTGATGAAAAACAAGAATTTAATTCTTGAAGGCTATAGCCTCCCCTATACCCATAGCTCTTCTTTTTGAGCTATATTTCAGTCCTTAATAGGAAGTGCTATCAATTACTGTGTCAATATTCTTTCAAACTGTTATAAAAATTGTGTGTGTGTGTGCTTAGTCTCTCAGTTGTGTCTGACTCTTTACGACTTCATGGACTGTAGCCCAACAGGCTCTTCTGGCCATGGAGATTCTCTAGGCAAGAATACTGGAGTGGGTTCCCATGCCTTCTTCCAGGGGATCTTCCCAACCCAGGGACTGAACCCAGTTCTCCCACATTGCAGGTGGATTCTTTACTGTCTGAGCTACCAGGGAAGCCCCAAATTGTACACTCATGCTGATAATTTCTTAGGTGTAGATTTCTATTCGTATTTATCTAAAATTTCATGGAATTTCCATGAAAGTTCAAGGTTTCTCATTTATAAGTGAGAAACTTATTATTCTTGAAATAATACATCATTTGGGAGGAATATTGTAAAATAACGTCTTATGTTCACAATCATGATATAACTGTTTTGTGAACAAATCAAAACCATCTTTAAAATGTAAGAATGCATTGTAATTGTCATATTTACTTAACTATGACCTTGTGAAACTAGAACTCTCTCGTGCACCCGACATCAAGGAGTAGGATTTGATTTCTCCCAATGTCTTCATAGTCATTTCAGTGTTACAGATATTTGTTAAATATATTTCACACATTCAATCATGTTTCAGAGTGTTCAAAAGCTTTTGAAGTTGTTAAATATATATGGCCAAAATTGTGAGATTCTCTGTAATTCATGATAGTGAGACAGCCTTCTAGAAATCACATTTTTACATTAGAAAAAATAATTGATACTTCTGTTCAATTATTGAAGCCTGTTGTACAGAAATCACATGATGGAAATTATTAATAATTGTACATTGCACTTGTATAATGTATTGATGTTTTATAAGTTCTTTTTAAAATTTAAGTATAGTTGACATAAAATCCTAAGTACTTTTTATATATGATCATATTTTTAGCTCCTTTTAGTAAATTATCAATCAATTTAAGTATTTTTCAGTCATTTCTTGCTAGGATATAACAAACACACTCATTTAGCTTATGAATAAGTTATACTGGAATGTTTTCTTTTATTCAATGCAGCAATGTTTTTAAAAATTTCATGTTATTTATCAATTTCAATTCATGTTAAAATCTTCCTGTAGCACCAGTCTTTAGATGACAGCGTCCTTTTCTTATACTTGTTTGCTCTTATCTACTGTGAAGAAATTCTTTTATTTTTACTTCTTTAAAGTTTGTTTTATTATACACATCTTGTTTTTATTGCAATAAAGATTTATGGATTTTTTCTCTAAATGATTAATTTTCATGAACTTTTACCCAAACAGATACAAGACATAAAATGATGTCAAACAGTGCTTGTTTCTAATGCAATGGAGTAATTTTCTTCAACAGTAAAGCATAGTTTTTTAAAAGTGAAAAGCAAATAAGCTTTTTTTTTTCTTTCTATATAATGATTTATTTCATATCCTGATAGAGAAAATTGCAAGCTATGGTCACAAACACTAATAATAAGCTTTTGTACTTTATAAAATTGTGGGAAAAGTAATATTTTCTAAGATCAACTATGGAACTTTTAGATATTTACCAAATAGATAAAGAGATGTTGAAAATGTGTCTGGTTTAACCTGTGAAAATCTCTGAATTTTTTATACTAAAACATTCTGCTGGGCTTTAATTCTCAGTGCTGTGGGGCTGATGTATCTCTAAACAATCACTGCTTAGTCTCTAAGTTCTCTTTGTGACCCCGTGAACTGTAGTCTGCCAATATTCTCCGTGGGTTTTCCAGGCAAGAATAATGGAATAAGTTGCTGTTTCCTTCTCCAGGGAATCTGCCCAAGTAGGGATCTAACCCACATCTTCTGTATTGGCAGGCAGATTCTCTACCACTGAGTCACCTGGGAAGCTCAGACAAACATTACTGCAATTAAGATTTAATTAACAGCTTTAAAAATTATTACCTGACTTGTAGAAAACAGTGTGTTGGAAACTTTCTTCCTATTTTAAAGCTTCATAATCTAGCAGCTTGATTAAGACAAACTTGCCAGTTTTACATATGTGATCAGGGTTAATAAAAAAAAGCTGATTTCCCCTCCAGATCTATTGATTCATAATATTTATTGTCATTAGAGTATCCAAAATTTTCACAGAAAGATGTGCCATGCTGTGCTTAGTTGCTCAGTTGTGTCTGATTCTTTATGAACCCATTGACTGCTGCCCGCCAGGATCCTCTGTCCATGAGGATTTTCCAGATAAGAATACTGGAGTGGGTTGCCATGGCCTCGTCCAGGGGATCTTCCCAATCCAGGGACTGAACCCAAGGCTGCCATACTGCAGGCAGATTCTTTACTGACTGAGCCACCAAGCCCAAGAATGCTGGAGTGGGTAACCTATTTCTTCTCCAGGGGATCTTCCCTACTCAGGAACCGAACCAGGGTCTCCTACAATGCAGATGGATTCTTTACCAGCTAAGCTACCAGAGATGCCCCATGGAAAGATGATACTTGATCTCACATTCTGGTTTGACCCAGAAGGACATGAAATGGTTAATTTAAAATCCCTTAATTTCTTTTTCTACTTTCTCATTATTAGTGTATAGGAATGCAAGGGATTTCTGTGTGTTGATTTCATATCCTGCAGCTTTACTATATTCGTTGATTAGCTCTAGTAATTTTCTGGTGGAGTCTTTAGGATTTTCTATGTAGAGGATCATGTCATCTGCAAACAGTGAGAGTTTTATTTCTTCTTTTCCAATTTGGATTCCTTTTATTTCTTTTTCTGCCCTGATTGCTGTGGCCAAAACTTCCAAAACTATGTTGAATAGTAGCGGTGAAAGTGGGCACCCTTGTCTTGTTCCTGCCTTTAGGGGAAATGCTTTCAGTTTTTCACCATTGAGGATAATGTTTGCTGTGGGTTTGTCATATATAGCTTTTATTATGTTGAGGTATGTTCCTTCTATTCCTACTTTCTGGAGAGTTTTTATCATAAATGGATGTTGAATTTTGTCAAAGGCCTTCTCTGCATCTATTGAGATAATCATATGGCTTTTATTTTTCAGTTTGTTAATGTGGTGAATTACATTGATTGATTTGCGGATATTGAAGAATCCTTGCATCCCTGGGATAAAGCCCACTTGGTCATGGTGTATGATCTTTTTAATGTGTTGTTGGATTCTGATTGCTAGAATTTTGTTAAGGATTTTTGCATCTATGTTCATCAGTGATATTGGCCTGTAGTTTTCTTTTTTGACTTTTTGTTACCAATTGATGGGTTAAAAAAAAAAAATGAGTTTAGAGCACCTATGCCTAGTGATATAGCCTGGAAAAATTAATAAACAAAGAGAAAGAGAACTTTGACATTTCTTAATAATAAATTGAATCATATTCCCATACAGGAGCTATATATAGATAAAAATATATTTCTCTCTTACTGTTACTTATATGGTAGTGCATCTGAAGCGAAGTATTTGTGCTCTAATATTTGTCTTTGTATGTGTATGGTTATTTGACCTAATCTCCAAAAATGTCATAAAGCACCTGAGCTATCTTGCAGAGTAATCTTTAAAAAGATAGGACTTGGAATGCCCTCACCCATCCTGAAAGGCTCTGTGCTTCTTTAAGAGCCAAGTCCTGGCTAATGCTATTGTATCTCTATTGTATAATGTGTTATTCTTAAACCTATATTTCAGATTTTCTGAATCAGGGGACCAGGACTGGAGTAAGAGAAACCCATGTTGGATTAGGGGTAGATTTCTCCTTAAAGGAGAACCATAATAAATAGCCATTTGTTTGAAAAAGGATGCAGTCAGATGGGAAGGAGAGGGCTCTTGTCAACATGGTGGGCTGAACTAATGGGGGTGGGTCCCCACATTGAAAAATATGTAAATTCTAGTTGCATATAATTAAGCTCAGAGAACTTCTCAGGGGCTCAGTGGTAGAGTCCTCCTGCCAATGCAGGAGGCCCAGGAGACCCAGGTTCAATCCCTGGATTGGAAAGATCCCCTGGAGAAGGAAATGGCAACCCACTCCAGTATTCTAGGATGGGAAATCCCAAGAACAGAGGAGCCTGGTGGGCTACAGTCCATAGGGTCACAAAGTGTCAGACACCACAAATTAAACTCAAGAAATGTAAAGAAAATCAATTCTAACTTACAAGTTAAAAGAGGATAAAGTAAAACTGCAACTAGGAAGTAAGGTTAACCATTCCAGGCAACATCAAAAGGTGATACACAAGTTAAGTTCCAGTAAGAAAATGGCCATGCCATAGACCATCACATTCAGCTACTGGGAAATGAAACCAATCATTTTGCATTAAATCAACACTGAAGAAATACTGCCTCATCTTTGAAATTATCCTATAAGTTTTTATTGCAATGTATTAAGTATGAAGCAAGGAAGCAAGATGCCTATAAATCATCAATGAGAATTAGAAATTCCATGTCAAAAATTAATTTTTAAAGTATTTTGAATTTAGATAACCCATATAATTACAAGGCATAAATAAAACTTTTATAGAAGGTCTTCATTCCAGGGCTATTAAACCAAAAAACAATTTCACAATACCTAGGAAATAACTGACAGAGAACTAAAGATAGTAGAGGACTATGAAAGAGCATGTCTGTGCTGTTCCAAGTGAGAAATGGACTAGAAACTGTGAGAATAAATGATATTATATAAAAATAGAAGGCAAACAAAATACTAGAAATCTTGTAAATGAAAATGTAGTCCTTGAATTAAACAAAAAAGCTAACAAATAGACAAATGAAACCAATAATGAGACATCACCTAGGTGAGAATAAATAAACTGGAGGTAAAATATAGATATAGAAGAAAGAACAACAAGTCTCGAAACTGGGGTTTCACAACACAATCATTGTTCAAGTTTTAGTGTTTTGCATTTTTCATGAACTACGATGCAATTTAGAACAGTACTATTAATTGTTTTTCTCTTATGATTGAATTTTCCTGCAGTGTTCTCTCCACTTCAGAAATTGTACATATCAATTTCTAACATACATAACATACATGCAGTGCTTAACATTGTATAAGTTATTGTGGACATTTATTGTGACATAAAATAAATTGAGTCTAGCATCTAGAAAATCCCATGGACGGAGGAGCCTAGTAGGCTGCAGTCCATGGGGTTGCTAAGAGTCAGACACAACTGAGTGACTTCCCTTTCACTTTTCACTTTCATGCATTGGAGAAGGAAATGGCAACCCACTACAGTGTTCTTGCCTGGAGAATCCCAGGGAAGGGGGAGCCTGGTGGGCTGCCGTCTCTGGGGTCGCACCGAGTAGGACACGACTGAAGCGACTTAGCAGCAGCAGCAGCAGCACTTTGAAATCTCCACTGATGTCTTTTTAGACATGTTGAGAGGGTTCTGAATGTATCTATTCTGAATACACTCGCTTACCATGGAGACAGATGTTGGGAAGATGTGAGACAGGAAAAGAGACACAGATGTATAGAACAGTCTTTTGGACTCTGTGGGAGAGGGAGAGGGCAGGATGATTTGGGAGAATGGCATTGAAACATGTATAATATCATATAATAAACAAATCGCCAGTCCAGGTTCGGTGCAGGATACAGGATGCTTGGGGCTGGTGCACTGGGACGACCAGTGCACGACCAGAGGGATGGTATGGGGAGGGAGGTGGGAGAGGGGTTCAGGATTGGGAACACGTGTACACCCGTGGTGGATTCATGTTGATGTATGGCAAAACCAATACAATATTGCAAAGTAATTAGCCTCCAATTAAAATAAATAAATTTAAATTAAAAAAAAAAGAAGTGCATGGAATTCAAAGTAGCAGAAGCCTGAAGTGATGTCAAATAAATCCTAGTATTCCACAGTAAGCTTTATGGAAAAGCGTTAGTCACTCAGTCATGTCTCACTCTTTTGCAACCCTATGGAACTGTAGCCCACCAGGCTTCTCTGTCCATGGAATTCTCCAGGCAAGAGGATCAGAGTGGTTAGCCATTCCCTTCTCCAGGGCATCTTCCCAACTCAGGGACTAAACCCAGGTCTCCTGCATTTGCAGGCAGATTCTTTACTGTCTGACCCACCAGGGAAACTTTATGGGAAGATGATCTTAAAAGATGACTAAGGAAAAGAACTTTGGTTAAAGTATGAGTTCCATAAAAAGATGTAGAGCTATATTGAAGCTTAACAGATAAAATCTTCATATAATACTGAGTTCTTACAAGTATTTTATTCTTAGCGTTTAACACAAACGTTGAAGAATGTGTTGAATGCTGACAAAAAGAGAAAGCAAAACAAACAAGATTTTATACAAAATAAAGAAGGACATATCATGAGCAAAGGCAAGCTTGAACTAGAAAAGAGTGCACATGTTCTTTAACCAATAAATAGATGAATGGACATTTAATGTGGAGATATAATCAGATAGTTAGAAATAATAAGTAGAGCTTTGAAGGTAAATTTAAGAACTACAGAGGGACTTTCCTGGTGGCTCAGCTGGTAAAGAATCTGTGTGCAATGCAGGAGACCTGGGTTTGATTTCAGGGTTGGGAAGATTCCCTGGAGAAAGGAAAGGCTACCCACTCCAGTATTCTGGCCTAGAGAATTCCATGGACTGTATAGTCCATAGGGTTGCAAAGAGTTGGATGCAACTGAGTGACTTTCACTTTCACCTTTTATAAAACATAAAGAAAAGCAGGCAGTTAAGGAGATACAGAGCTTGCTAAAATGAAGGCAAGATATCATGGAAAAGAGATGAGCTGGAGAATTGAATCTTGCTTCCCTGGTGGCTGAGATTGTAAAGACTCTGCCTGCAATATGGGAGATCTGGATTCAATCCATGTGTTAGGAAGATCCCCTAAGAAGGGCATGGCAACCCACTCCAGCATTCTTGCTTGGAGAATCCCCATGAACAGAGAAACTTGGTGGGCTAGAGTCTATGGGGTTGCAAAGAGTTGGACCTGACTGAGCAACTAGGCACAGCACAGCAAAAGAGAATACTCAAGCTGGGAGTATTGTCCAATGCTGAGCTATTGTAAGAAAGAAGAATGAAATAAGGGAAGAGTGTTTGGGGGAAGGTATTGAAGTAAGGCATAACATGTAATTGAATTATTAGATGACCTTTATTGGTGCATTTTAGCATGATAGTGGCATTTCAGTTTTTAAAGTGCTGTGCTGCTGCTGCTGCTGCTAAGTCACTTCAGTCATGTCCGACTGTGTGATCCCATAGACCACAGCCCACCAGGCTCCCCCGTCCCTGGGATTCTCCAGGCAAGAACCCTGGAGTGCTGTGCTACTTATCCCAAAATACATTCCCCAAGTCATCCTGGCTGCACCTAGCTTCCGTGAAGCTACAAAATATAGTTATCTCACTTGAGGACTTCTTGATACTGCAGCCTAAACTTCAATTAAGATAAAGCAGAAATTATAACATAAACTTAAATTATGTAATGTTGATGACTGGTCAGGTGGGATGGACCTATAAAGTTGGAAAGTTGGTGACCCTTGTAATGTCATCACAGTTGGTAAAGTCATCTTTGAAAACTTGTAAAGCAGAATACATGGTTCTTGAGCCTATATCTCTGCGGGAAATAGTTGTAAAAAGCCATAATATGAATTCTGTTTTTTATGCAATTTATTAAAATAAAGTAGTAACTCCAAGCAATATTTTACTTACTTTCAAAACAAGATTTTACTTACTTCCTGGGCACATTTTCTGGGCTGCACACCTATGAACTACTTTTCTCATCCTCACACTTGTAGCCAGGTATGGCTCTGCAGGTAAGCTCTCACCAATGAAATATGAACAGAAGTAAAGGGTGCTTGTTTCAAAGGAGACTTCTTACCCTTGTCTTCCTTTCTTCCCTTTTGCAGGTTGAAATGTCCAGTGTGGTGGAAGAACATCAAAACCATGCTGATGAAGTCAATAGCTATGGAAATGATGGAGCATGAAATAAGAAAACAAATCCCTAGGGCCGGGGGTGGAATCACAGAACAAAGCTGCTGTATGTACCTAGGCTCTTTGGGCTTTTAAGTGGTTCTGTGTATATGAAATAACTTTCAATCTAATTTAAGTTCTTGCTTAATTTAAGCCTTTGCCAACAAAGGTCCCTCTAGCCAAAGCTATGGTTTTTCAAGTAGTCATGTATGGATGTGAGAGCTGGACTATAAAGAAAGCTGAGTGCCGAAGAATTGATGCATTTGAACTGTGGTGCTGCAGAGGACTCTTGAGAGTCCTTTGGACTGCAAGGAGGTCCAACCAGTCTATTCTAAAGGAAATCAGTCCTGAATACTCATTGGAAGGACTGATGCTGAAGCTGAAGCTTCAGTACTTTGGCCACCTGATGCAAAGAACTGACTCCCTAGAAAAGACCCTGATGTTGGGAAAGATTGAAGGCGAGAGGAGAAGGGGATGACAAAGGATGAGATGGTTGGATGGCATCACTGACTTGATGGACATGAGGTTTGAGGAAGCTCCAGGAGTTGGTGATGGACAGGGAAGCCTGGCGTGCTGCAGTCCATGGGTCACAAAGAGTCGGACACAACTTAGTGACTGAACTGAACTGAACCGAAGCCCCTTGCATTTTATCAGCAGTGTACCTTGTATCTTAATAAAACTTTAGAAGAATATGGGATGATATCTACTTACTTAAAGTGGATGGGTAAATTGAGTTTTTATGATTAGAAAATTGACTCATTTATAGAGTGGATAAGGGACAGATGGATTGTTATAAATAACTAACAATATCTTGCCATAGTTTCTTACATGCTTAGGAAGTAAAATATTAATCAAAATTTTAAGAAGAGGAACATTTACAGTCATGAAACTTTATCATAGATATCTTCTCCAATTGTCAGAAAAATATGTATATAATATGTATATGTGCAGTGCTATATGGGCTTCCCAGGTGGCTCAGTGGGTATAGAATCCACCCGCAATGGAGGAGAGAGGCAGGAGACACAGGTTTAATCCCGGAGTCAGGAAGGTCCCTTGGAGGAGGGCATGGCAACCCACTCCAGTATTCTTGCCTGAAGAATCCCATGGACAGAGGACCCTGGAGAGCTACAGTCCATAAGTTTGCAGAGCTAGATAGGACTGAGCATGCACACACACACACACACACACATTCATAGTATATACAGTAAAACACTAGACAGAAAAGTATTACATATTTCTCTCTATGTATTCATAAGTATTTCATGTATATCCATATATTACTCTCCACACATTCACAGAGAGTACATGTTTTCTGAAATTAATAGAGGATTGAATTTCCACAATTCACAGAAGTACAGAACTTTCTAGGTGTTCTATAATTAGGTAGAAAATAGTTACTTGTAAGAAAACATCCAGAAATGTATCATTAACTCTCTGAATGTGTGAATGAATCTGACATTTCCCAGGAGCTAATGAGATACATGCTTGCTAACTTGTCAAGCATTCTTTTTTGGAAATCTTAAAAAGACCAGTTTTCTAAATCTGAGTCATTAAGGTGATACCAAGTCAAAATACACCAAAAAATGAGAATTATATTTCTGTTCTCTAATAGTGTTTCATGTGAAAAAGCAAGGTCTCTACTGAATTGGATGGATTTGAATAAGAATCCTGATCCTGTGGATGACTCATTATCATCTCAGAAAATTTGTTCCATTTCTTAGAGTCCTGTATATGGTGAAAACTTAGAAGTCAGAACACCCAAGACTTAGTCCCTGCTATTGTCAATGTTGTGACTGCTTTTGCTTCCCCTTCCTTTCTTTTGCATTCTCTCCAGTTTATTTATTTATTTTGTGCTTTTTTATTTTTATTTTTTTTAATTTTATTTTTACTTTATTTTACTTTACAATACCGTATTGGTTTTGCCATACATTGACATGAATCCACCATGGGTGTATATCAGCTCCCAATCCTGAATCCCCCTCCCACCTCCCACTTCATATCATCTCTCTCCAGTTTATTTTGTAACCATTCTTTTAGAATGCAAAATCCAGTGTCCTAATTATCAGCTCAAATTTTGACCACTTTATCTCCTAATGCTTGACAAAGTGTTTTAGTCCCACACAACTAATTATAGGCAGTGGAGAGCTGCTGGATTCAAATACATCTTGGATCTTGGATAGACCCAAGATGAATTTGAAGTAAGTATTTTGATGTGCATGCAGATAATTAAACTGTTTGCACTTGTAAAAATAGGCCTAAAAAACTTTCATTCATTATTTTCACTTTTATGAACTATTCATTTATTTTTCCCATTTATCAATCATATTTTTCTTCATTTTTGTTTTTAAGATAGCATCTTTTCTCTAAAAATAATCTATCAATTATGTTGTGAATATTTTCTCCCAGATTATAATTTACCCTTTAATTTTTTAAGGATGCACTTGATAAATACTTATTCTTTAGTGCATTTGTATTTATACAAACTTTTCTTCTAAGATTAGCACTGTGTCTTGTTTAAGAAATTCTGTTCTTTTCCCAAGATAATAAAATGCTTCCCTAAACATTATTCTGAAATTATTAAAACTTCATCTGCCACATGTAAACCTTTAATCTTTTGAGGTTTGAGTTTTGCCCTTGATACAAGGAAGGATTTAATCGTACCTAATGATTCTCCTCTATGAGATAATAATACCTTTTGGTCTTTCAATTTGTTTAATTTGTGACTGTCATTTTACATATCATCATTTTAAATTAAATTTACAGGAATAAACACAATTTAATCATAAATTGTTCCAGAGCTAGTGGCTTTTTATTTGCTAAGGTTCCATTTAAGATGTTTTCATCTGTATTTATTTCAGACTGGTCTCTATCATTTCCATGTCTTTTTAAGATCATATTACAGGATTAAATATATTCTAAAAGCTCACAAATTATGAATATATAGCTCAGTGAGTTTGTCCAAAGTAAACATACTCATGTATCTTGGATAAAGAAATAGAATACTATAAACATCCCAAAAGCTTTCCTTGTGACTCTTTGAAATCATCTTGTATTCAGAGTCCTGAATACATGTAATCACAAATTAAAATAAATTGTTATTAAAATTAAAACATTGATATACATAACCATTTGTATAAACTTGAGAAATTATACTTTATATAAAAAGCCAATCTCAGAAGATACATACTATATGATCTCATTTATTTAACATTCATGAAATAACATATTTATAGAGATGGAGAACAGATTACCATGTTAGTGGTTGCCAGATTAGAGATTTGAAGGAGAGCATGCAAGTCTACATAAAACAAGGCATGTGCTAAAGTTGATTAAATCTACACATGCACACTCACACACACACACACATACAGATATGAGTGCATTTAAACTAGTGTAATCTGAATAATTCATGTTGGTTTTAGCAATGTCAATTTCCTGGTTGTAATGCTATACTACAGCTATGCAAGATGTTAATAGAGGGGAAGCTAAGTGAAGAGTGGAAAATAAATGCCTACATTTGTTTGCAATATTCTGTGGATACATAATTATTTTAAAATAAAACAAAAATATTTTAAAAGGCACAATTTTGAGTGCTTTATTTTATTTCTTTAAACAGCACACATAGATAAGGAAAGCGTTGTCTACAGTTTCCTAAATATGTCCTTGTGCTCAGTTGCTAAATTGTGTCTGACTCTGTGTGCATGGACTGTAGCCCACAAGTCTCTTCTGTCCATGGGATTTCCCAGGCAAGAATACTAAAGTGGATTGCCATTTCCTCCTCTAGGGTATCTTCCCAATTCAGGGAATGTGTCTTCTGCAAGTCTCCTACATTGAAGGTGGATTCTTTAGCACTGAGTCACCAGGGAAACCCCTTCCTAAATACATTTACTGTTAAAAATAGTTAGTCCTTGGCTAATGTACATGTTAGGAAAAATGTAAAATGATATTTCATCAAAGGTTGATAAGGATGTGGAGGAAAAGGAAGCTTTGTATACTGTTGGTGGGAATGGACACAGGTTCAGCCATTACAGAAAACCTTATGGAGGTTTCTCAAAAAATTAAAAATAGAGCCAACATATGATCCATCATTTATTTTATGATTACCTATCTAAAGGAAATTAAATCACTATCTTGGGACATCTGTACTCCTATGTTCATTGCAGCATAATTCACAATAGACATATTGAATCACCCTAATTGTCCAAAGATGGACAAACAGATAAAGAAAATGTGGTATATATGTACAGTGGAATATTATTCAGCCTTAAAAAAGAAGGGGATTCTGTCATTTGGGATAAAATGGATGAACCTGGAGGACACTATGCAAAGTGAAATAAACCGGACCCAAAAAGAGAAAAACTGCACGATATCATTTGTATGTGGAATGTAAAAAAGTTGACTCATGAAAGCAGAGAGTAAAACGGTGATGCCCTGGGCTGGTGGTTGAGGGAAAGGTGGAGATGTTAGTCAAAGGCACAAAGCCTCACTAATGCAGGATGAATGAGCTATGGAGCTAATGCATAATATGGTGACAATATCTAAAACTGAAAATGTGTTCTTGTCCCAACTGAAGAAGCATGTCTAATGCAAAACCCATACAAGAAATAAGCCCCGTATAGTTTAAACGATGAGAAGAAAAAACTGACAAATAAATTTATAGTTAATCAGTCTTTTTATCCCTTTAGATTTTGATGATCTGAATGTAATTTAAAAAAATCACATGAAATATTAAGGCACTTGAAGAGAATGCCACAGAAGAATGATGAAATCTTGCTATCTATTTAATAAATCTCAGCTTATTATCTTTCATTATACTCATATATTTTTCCCTTTAGCTTTCTATGATTTTTCTTTAACAGAAATGTTCCTTGTAATATTTCATTTAAAGAAAGCCTTTTAATATCCCAATGACCATCTTGGTTTTGAAACATATACTGAGCACCATGAATTATCACTACTAAGCATATTGATGGGCTTCCCTGGTGGCTCAGATGGTAAAGAGTCTGCCTACAGTATGAGAGACCTGGGTTCGATCCCTGGGGCAGGAAGACACCTTGAGAAGGAAATGCCAACCCACTCCAGTATTCTTGCCTGGAGATTTTCATGGACAGAGGAGCCTGGCAGGCTACAGCCCATGGGGTCACAAAGAGTAGGACAGGACTGAGCAACTTTCACATACAAACATGTTGAAAGGAGCTATATTCCTTCTGAGACCTTTTAACAGTAAACTTCAAGATCAGATATTTTGCTTTTTATTGTTTTGTTATACATAGTTATTTGAACATGTGTAAGATTGTAATAGAGTATGTAAACTTTCTAAAGCCACTTAATTTTCTTTTTCTGGCCAGTAATTCTCCATGAAATTGAAGGTGTTAGCTGCTTAGATGTGTTGGACTCTTAGCAACCCCCTGGACTGTGCCTGTCAGACTCCTTTGTCCATGGGTTTCTTCCTGTCTCTTATACACATCTAGATGTGTATAAGAGACAGAATTAGTACAGTTCAAAATTAATCATGTCATGTATTTAATATTCAAAAACTATGAATATAGTGCAATTAAATATTTCGGCATTAAAATTCATTTCAGAAATAAAATTAAAAATGTGCATTTGAAGCTCTCATTTTCCTAGACTGATAATATCCTTCTTTCTCTCTGTCCAAATTTGCTTTAAAATATTCCTGTAACTTTTTAAAAATTTACTTTGTATGTTCTATTAGTAGCCTCACTGTGTTTTACACTTCGTACTTTATATAAATCCTACTTAGGTATTTGTCAATCTGTTTTTGAAATTTTACATTGATTAAATTCAATACTGATTAAAACTTTGAAATACATAGCTTCAGTATACCCAGTTTCATTGTGCATTACTGATCCATTATGTTGCTATCCATAAGTTATTTGGATATTAGGCTAGTTCCTTAATTTTAATACATACTAATCCATTCTTACTTTGTGTAAGGATTTTCTCTTAGATGTGTGTACTCAGTTGTGTCCAACTCTTTGTGATCCCATGGACTGTAGCCCACCAGGCTCCTTTGTCCTTGGCATTCTCCATGCAAGAATACAGGAGTGGGTTGCCATTTCCTCCTCCAGAGAATCTTCCAGACCCAGGGATCAAACCCATGTCTCTTCAGTCTCCTGCTTGACAGGAGGATTCTTTACCACTGAGCCACCTGGAAAGCCTTAGATTATTCACAAAAGTGGAATTGATTGTTTTTTCTTATTACTTGTGGACCCTCCCTATGTATGTTTGATGAATAATAATCTAGTTTATGCCTTGAAAATATCTTCTTCTAGATTAAAACATTTTTTGAAATAAAGAAAATTAAAATATCGATGTAGTAAAATTTATCAATCCATGCTTTATTGCTTTTATGTCATACTTATCTTCATAATCTCCAAAACATAAAAATACTGCCTAGCTATTTCCCCTGTAGAAGTTTTTAAAAGTATAAATATCTTCTGGGCTTTATCCCTCAGTCTGTATCAGTAGTATTTGTACTATCATTCAGTTTTAAGTATTTTTCATTAATATGGATATATTATACATTAAGA
>SJYT01015035.1:0-28581 GCA_006410635.1 Cephalophus harveyi | reverse complement strand
ATTTATTCCTCCTGTATTATTTTGAATTTCCATATTATTTTATTATTTTCTTTTCTGTGTTACATGAAATATGTGTTTGTTACCTGTTTATCTTAGCATTTTGGAAGTTATGCACTCTATGTCTACCTTTAAAGCAGCTATTATTGAAATTATAATGCTTGTTTCATTAAAAAATTTGAAGTGAATAAATTTCTTCATTCTCTTTTAAAACAATAAATGATCTTGCAATACTGAATCTAAAATTTTCTCTCTTCTGTTTCTTACAAACATATATTATTGTCTGCTCTTCTGATTATATCTTACAGTTATCACCAGTGGGAGTATTTTGGCTTTGCAGTTTCAACATTTGTTTAGATTTACCCATACACTTACAGATTTTTTTTTGGCTCCAGTCACACATCTTCACTCTTCCTTGTGGGGTCATTTTCTTTCTTTCTGAGTAACTTATCTATTATATTAGAAAGAATTAATGGATGGCATAGTCACTATGTTTTAGTGGGTATTTTTAAAAAATTCTCTTACTGTCATTCTGGAGTGACAGTAAAGATAATTAGTTTTTCTTGCTTCCAATCTAGATTGAATTCTGTTCTTACAATGCTTTAAATTTACATAAAGTTAATTCAGCATCATAAACTTATAGACCTTTCACATCTAATATTAATATCGCTTGAAACCTAATTTTTAAAAAAATATAGTTAAGAAAAAACAAAGAACTGTGCATTTTATAGTGGCTTACTTAATGGCTCCTAATGTAGAGAATTGTTTGATAAACAAAGTTCAGAAAACTGAATACATGGTCTGCAAAGACTATTACAGTTCTATTTAAACACTTGTCAGCAGCACTGCAGGGTATTAGTATTGAGAATGCAAATGAGAAGTATAGAACTGAAGGATGTATGAAGGATCCAATGTGGTTCTTGACATTATAAACTTCAACAGTACCAGTTTCTATTTTTCCAGTTTGTTCTAGAAATTGAGCAGGCAATTGCCCCACTACAGAAATTGTTTTGAATGACCAATTACATTGGTTTTAAAGTGTTCATAAGTTAAGAATAAAAAATATATGCTTTCAAAAATGTTTCTAAGGAAATATTAAAAGGAGTTCTGAATCTTGGCATTATGAAGCCCCAGGTTACACATTCAGTAGTCACGAACTTTATTTGAGCATTTGGGGAGTCAAATGACATAACCCGATAGAGGCAAAATATTTATTTCTTTGTTTAATAGATGAGATTGCATGTTGAATGTAGTTCATTTGAAAAAAAATATTTCAGATAATAGTTCTACTTCAATATTTTTCTCAATCAAATCTTTATAATTCATTTAAACAATGCTAAAATACTGTTTTGGTAATCATAAATTCTCTTAAAGTAAGCTTAGCTTTTGATATATATATATATATATATCACTAGTGGATTTATTCCCAAACTTTACCTCCAAACATTATTGGACACACCAGGAAGTAATTTAAAGACTTTTCAACTTGACTTTAACTCGCTGAGAACCAATTCTCTCATTCAGTCAGTCAGTTCAGTCAGTTCAGTCACTCAAGTCATGTCTGACTCTTTGCGACCCCATGAATTGCACTCAGCATGCCAGGCCTCCCTGTTCATCACCATCTCCCGGAGATCACCCAGACTCACGTCCATCGAGTCAGTGATGCCATCCAGCCATCTCATCCTCGGTCGTCCCCTTCTCTTCCTGCCCCCAATCCCTCCCAGCCTCACAGTCTTTTCCAATGAGTCAACTCTTCGCATGAGGTGGCCAAAGTACTGGAGTTTCAGCTTTAGCATCATTCCTTCCAAAGAAATCCCAGCGCTGATCTCCTTCAGAATGGACTGGTTGAATCTCCTTGCAGATCCAAGACTCTTGAGTCTTCTCAAGAGTCTTCTCCAACACCACAGTTCAAAAGCATCAATTCTTTGGTGCTCAGCCTTCTTCACAGTCCAACTCTCACATCCATACATGAAATGCCTACTTTTAAAATATAAATCACTTGGGTGAGCCTATATGGAGAGTAGGGCACATAATAGCTCAATACATTACATTTGTCCACATTCCCCTGGCTTAGTATTCACTAATTGACAAAGGCTTGATTTATTATTTTACCCATGAGTCTACAGTCCTAGAATCCCATCTTGTGACAGGTGGTTTTCTGCCTAGGATAATATTTGTGAGAAGAATTAGCTAATTGGTAAAAGCTCAAAAGACTTTTGATGATTTAATCAAACCTTAAATGGTGACCGTCTTTGAGATAAAAAACACACACTGAACTCAAGTATCCTGCAACACAGAGAACACGCAGATGAGTGCTCTACATACTGTGTTACCAGAGCAACAAAATCTGGTAAAGGTCCAGGCAGACCCGATGACCAGGCTCTGAGAAAAGTGTGGGTGCCTCCAGAAGAGGCTTTCCAGATACAGTGCATTATAGAAAACCAGGATACTAGGTTTATAATTGCTTCTGTGGTTGATGTTGAGTAGTAATTGACAATGGCGATTCAGCAATACGGTTAGGTTATATAGCTTCTTCTATTACTCATTTGTTCCAATAAGTTAGCATATAATTTGGTGTGATAGCAAGCATATTTGCTACATAATTTTTTATTGCATGATAGCTTCTTATGCAAAAAATAAATCAATAAATAAATTCCCAATCTTGCTTTTTTTCGGTCAAGAAATGGATATGTGTGAATAGGGACAGAGTTTTGAGCCTTCCATTTTCTCTCTTATTTCCCTAGGCTTGGACAAAGTAATGAGAACAATCTCACCCTAAGGTCCCATCTTCGAGTAAGGCTTAATGTTATTGAGAAAAACAGTCTTGTTAAAGAAGAGAAAAAAAATCATACTTTGAATGGAAAGTGTGAATCAATAATGACAGCCAAAGTATCTAGAGAGACAGGATTTGCTCAGCTCAGGATTTTCTCAGAATGTGAGAAACTGACTAAAGGAAAGGGCACTAAAAGAAGAATCTGGAGCCCTGGGTGGCAGTTTTATGCAATGTGAAATTGTGCTGGCCCTTAATTCAGTATCTAGGGAAAGATAACAAAACCTACTAAAGTGTGTTTTAAGGCTCATATATTCCAGGAATAGCATAGGAAGAGAGGCTGGGAGATAAAACTTTATGAGTCTAGCTTTACAGTATATAAGCTAAAGCTGGAGACAGTGTGGCTTTAGCATTGCTATCGTCTTCATCTTTCCTCCTCCTCCTCCTCTGTTTTCTTCCACTCTTCCTTCCCTTTTTTCTTCTTCTTTTAAAATATAATCACAGAAAAATGAGGCTCTGAAAGGACCCTGTGCCAAACACACAGAGCTAAAAAGTACATAGTGTCTTTTTTAATACACTTGAAGTGTCAAATTTAAAGCGAGAGATTCTTCAGAAAAGAAAAAGTACATTAATCATCTTTCTTGGATAAACAATAGCTAAACATCGGATCACGCTGAGAGAACCACATCCTATACTTGATGGTCTCATAAAGTGTTACACACATCAAGAGGAGGATTTTGATCTGGTTTGAAAGATGTATCTACATTTTTTAATGTTTACATTTTGAAAATGTTATACTCCTTCAGGTAATTCAGTAAAATGCAAATGGAAATTCTTCCAAGAAGAGTAAATACAGCTTCTTTTATTAGGTGCCAATTTTTTTTTGTTTAATGATAAGCAAAGTGAAAGACATCTTCTTAAAACTGTTGGCACAGGAAAAAAAAATCCTTTCTCTTTTGAATTAGAACTCCTTCACCTATAACTAGGAGTCAATTGTTAGTAAATTATAATAAAATGGATATTCAAGAATAAATTAGGTAATTAATGTGTTCAAACACCTTATATAGAACAGACACTATTTCTAGAGCTGGAGATACCAGAGGGAATAAGACAGAAGCTATTTCTTTCTTTCATTGGAGCTTCTAATTTGGCTGCAATGGAGACAGATAATAATCAACTAAACCAATAAGCAAATAAGACACTTCCAAGTTAATGTATGTTATGAGAAAATTAAAATTAACTGAGATAGAGGAATTGAGGACAAACTATGGGTTTGCAGGGGGAAAGGTATGGTTTTTTCTTCTCTGAGTCCTTCAGTTACTTCAATACTGGATGGGTGTAGAATCATTTGGCAATCACTTAAGAGTGGAAAAAGATATGTCAGTCTGAAAGTGAATGAAACAATTAGAAAACATTTGGGAATTTGTCATTTCTAGGGAATAAGTTGAGAAACTAGTATTCTTTTCATGATAACTTTAAAGCAAACTGGTCATGTAACTTCAAATGTTGAGATACAAGCAGGAAAAATGCAAGTGGATTGTTTTGTTAATAATATTTTGTGAAGTTTGTAATTTTTCATTAAAATGATGGACTTATTCTAAACAAGGTACTGAGAAATAGAAGAAAGGTGGTGAACTGTGGTAGTAAAAACAAAAATTGGCTGAATACAAGGATTTTATATCTTGCTGCTGCTGCTGCTGCTTCTAAATTGCCTCAGTCGTGTCTGACTCTGTGTGACCCCATAGACGGTGGCCCACCAGGCTCCCCCATCCCTGGGATTCTCCAGGCAAGAACACTGGAGTGGGTTGCCATTTCCTTTTCCAATGCATAAAAGTGAAAAGTGAAAGTGAAATCACTCAGTCGTGTCCGATTCTTAGCAACCCCATGGACTACAGCCCACCAGGCTCCTCCATCCATGGGATTTTCCAGGCTAGAGTACTGGAGTGGGGTGCCATTGCCTTCTCCCTTTTATATCTTGGGCAGGTTTAAATCAATTATTGATATAGAATCCCTTATCTAAAACCCTTGGGACCAGATGTTCTTATAATTTAGCATGCTTCTGAATTACACAAGTTAATATGCTAAGTAACACACAAGTTAACCTTGTGTAACATTTCTAACTGAGATTGGAGAAGGACTCATTGATCAAAGAAAATTGTTTTCCTTCATCTAAATATATGCAGAGTCACATAAAGTGAGAGAACCAATGACTATAATGTGAGACAAAGAAAGTCAATCGGGTCAAGTTAACTACAAACTGAGTTTTAGCACAAAGTTATTTTTAAACAAAAGCATCATTTTCAGCATTTGAAATTGCAGCTAAGAGATTTTGAAACTGCACTACTTAAATGTGTAAGAAATGTAGGCATGAGTTTCAAGTTGTGGAATACTTCAACTGGCTATTTCACAAATGGTGCTAATATGATAAATGGTGTGAAAGTATGGTCAATAAGATTGGGTGTTGAGCCCAGGCTTCATTGTTCTCAGTCGTGTCTCTTTGCAAGTCCATGGACTGTCAGGCTCCTCTGTCCATGGAATTCTCTAGGCAAGAATATTGACGTGGTTTGCCATTTCCTCCTCCAGAGGATCTTCAAAACCCAGGGATCGAAAACTGTGCCTCCTGCATTGGCAGTGGCAGGCCGATTCTTAACCACTGAGCCACCTGGGAAGCCCAAGTAGAAAATAAGCAATGATTTATTTGGTGAGCAGAATAAATTTAGAGGCCAGAATGTTGAGCAATTTGTATATATGGACACTGATGCCATGTGGAGTATTAACTGTAGAGGAATTGTGTAAACTAAAATTCAAAAATCTCACAAACAGGAAAAGTGACTTGTACTTTGGTTGATGATAGCAATTAGAAAAAAAATATTCTATTTTTGGTTAAATATTTTTTTTTTTTTGATATGTGCTTCCCAGGTGGCTCAGTGATAACGAATCTGCTTGCCAAGGCAAGAGACACAGGAGATGTGGGTTTAATCCCTGGGCCAGGAAGATTTCCGGGAGCAGGAAATGGCAACCCACTCCAGTGTTCTTGACTGGAGAATTCTATGGACTCAGGAACCTGGTAGGCCACTGTCCATGTAGCTGCAAAGAGTCAGACATCACTGAGCATGCACATGGCATAACTTTCTTTTGATATAACTCTTTTGCTCTTTTTTAAAAAGTTTATTCTTATATTGTCTTTTAGTCCTTGAGAAAATTACCCATTCTCACATCACAAATCAAAACGTGGAATAGAAAATAGACAGTAAATTATATGTTTGTTTAGTGAATCAAACAAGAATTGTCTTAAAATCCATTTCCCCCATTCTGAGCAAACGAAAAAGTCATGAACTTCAGAAAGGAGAGGTCACTATTTGGTCTTAGAGCCTGGAGTGATAACTTGCGTGCTTTCCTATAGCAATAGTAGTTTCTCTTCCCTCCTTCTTAGAGAAGAAAACTAAGCAAAAAACGGACATTCTCCACTTAAAGCTTTGCAATTCAGGTAGAGTGTATAATGCCTTTTAAGAAATTATACATTGAGATAAGATGAGATTTCAGATCATCAAATCACTACAAGAATCTGAGAATTACACGCTGTCAAACTTCAATCATAATTTCAAAGATGTAAGTAGTCACGAGGCACCAAGTGAAGCAGAAATATGCCTAGATTACAGACTAGTTTCCTATTTTCATAGCTCATTAGAAAATACTGAGATTCAGACATAATATTTTAGTTTTCTAAATGCTATGTGCCATCCCTGATTACATAAAAGGCAGCTAGTATCATAATGCAATGTATCCATTTATCAATAACTTGTCTGACATTTTGCAGGTAGCTATGCATCCTCAACATCAATGGGATGTTGGTTGTTCTATAAGCAATCCTAGTGAAATAAGGCATATTCTGCTGGCAAATACCATCAGCGACTTTAACAAATGTCATTAGCATGTTTTCAAAGGGGTTTGACCAGAATGGACTGTAAGATCACTGGGTAATTTTCTTCTCAATGTACTCTCTTACTTCCATTAATATGTCTTTGAGATGTATATTTCAGTTATCTTTGTGTAATTTGCCTTAAAACAGTTTCTGTAATATTTCATTTAAAGAAAGCCTTTTAATATCCCAATGACCATCTTGGTTTTGAAACATATACTGAGCACCATGAATTATCACTACTAAGCATATTGATGGGCTTCCCTGGTGGCTCAGATGGTAAAGAGTCTGCCTACAGTATGAGAGACCTGGGTTCGATCCCTGGGGCAGGAAGACACCTTGAGAAGGAAATGCCAACCCACTCCAGTATTCTTGCCTGGAGATTTTCATGGACAGAGGAGCCTGGCAGGCTACAGCCCATGGGGTCACAAAGAGTAGGACAGGACTGAGCAACTTTCACATACAAACATGTTGAAAGGAGCTATATTCCTTCTGAGACCTTTTAACAGTAAACTTCAAGATCAGATATTTTGCTTTTTATTGTTTTGTTATACATAGTTATTTGAACATGTGTAAGATTGTAATAGAGTATGTAAACTTTCTAAAGCCACTTAATTTTCTTTTTCTGGCCAGTAATTCTCCATGAAATTGAAGGTGTTAGCTGCTTAGATGTGTTGGACTCTTAGCAACCCCCTGGACTGTGCCTGTCAGACTCCTTTGTCCATGGGTTTCTTCAGGTAAAAATACTGGTGTGGGTTGCCATTTCCTTCTCCAGGGGATCTTCCTGACCCAGGGACTGAACCTGGATCTCTTGCACTGCAGGTAGATTCTTTACCGTCTACACCACCAGTGAAGCCCCAGTTCTCCATAGGTATTATATTAATTAGATGCTTCAGATGAGCTTCCAGAAATATACTCTTTTCCTATGAGTCACTGTGTATGTAGGTTTAATTTTCATTTAGTTCTAGCAATGAATTTATAATCCTTTTCTTACAATACATACATTTAGAAGAAAGATAAAAAAATATTAATTTATACACAGTACATCAATTAAATTGTATTATCCTTTTCTCAACATAAATGATCTTTAGCCACTAACTACATACCTAATCATTAGGTAGTTAGTTTCTACCCAGTGATTGGGTAGAAACCAGATGCCATTAACTAATAATTATAGAATATACTAGTTTGTGAACATAGCTGTATTCCAGATATCTACCTCAGGTTTTTATAAACACTGACTTCCAAGTGGCACATTTATCACTATTCATCAACTCCTGTGGGGATTCTTTCCTCTGTCCAATTCCAACCAATTGCTCTATACTATTATAATACTTTAAGTGACCATGTTACAACCAACCTCCACTAGTATGTGTTAGTTGTTCAGTCATGTCCAATTCTTTGCGAACCCATGGACTGTAGCCTGCCAGGCTCCTCTGTCCATGGAATTCTCCAGGAAAGAATACTGGAGTGGGTTGCTATTTCCTTCTCCAGGTGTATACTCCCAGGCCTGGGATTGAACCCGGGTTTCCTGCACTGTAGGCAGATTCTTTACTATCTGAGCCACCAGGGAAGCCAATTGCTCTATAAAAAGGTCAAATTATCTTTTTAATCTGCATTGCCCATGGCATCTGAGAATAAAGGTAGAGAAAACATAGGGATGTTCTGCCTTAAGGCTTATACAGTGTTCCCATAAATGACCACTACTGCTCCCCACTTAGCAATTTTGACCTTTAAAGTTATTTTGTTCCCACACTGTTTAGAATGTCAATCGTCCTTCTGGGTGAGGGTTTCTCAGCACACTGCTGGTATTGTTGATGGGTCTGATGTTTTATTACAGTAAATAATTAGTCCCTTTTCTCAACCAAAATAGTTGTGCATAACATTTGCCCCGAGTTTTGAAAGGCTAATTGACCTAAATCTTTGCATCTAGCTTTCATTAGAAATTGGAAAAACACATATTTGACCTCTTGGTAAATCTTAGTCAAATATCACTATTTTAATTGGAGGAAAATTCAGCCTCTGTTCAATTGTTTCTGTCCTAAATCATAATCTTCTTAATTTCTCTCTAAATTAGGATAGATAGAAAAAAATTTTCTTGGTGTTTTAACATATAGGGTCATGTGACTCCTCCATCTCATTGATGACATAGTCAACTTTCAAGTCATCAGTAGAAATCCTGTCAATTAATTTTTATTTATTCCATCTTGTTCTTCAAATGGCATGAATCTTGTTTCTATCAATCAGCTCCATGGTAACAACTGAGTTGTCAGGTCAGTTACTACTTCTTCTTCTTCTTTTTTTTTTTTTAATTGCTATAACAAAACGCAGAAGACTCTCAGACTGGGCAGTCCTTTTATCACAGCATGACAGCATTTGTCATGGACACTAAGTTGCTTCAGTTGTGTCCAATTCTTTGTGGCCCAATGGACTGTAGCCTTCCAGGCTCTTCTGTCCATGGGATTCTTCAGGCAAGAGTACTGGAGTGGGTTGCCATTCCCTACTCCAGGGGATCTTCCTGACCAAGGGATTGAATCATGTCTCTTACATCTCCTACATTGGTAGGTGGATTCTTTACCACCAGCGCCACTGGTGTTAACCTTTCTTATTTTTTAATTCATGTCTTATCTTTAAATTCTTAGCACCATGCCATAAAAAATATCATGGGCCAGAAAAAATTTGGTTAACATTCTAGCATTCTGCTTAGTACACTTGTCCTTAGATTAGTGTGTGTGTGTGTGTGTGTGTGTGTGTGTGTGTGTGTGTGTTAGTCACTCAGTTCAGTTCAGTTCAGTCACTCAGTCATATCCTACTCTTTGCGACCCCATGAATTGCAGCACGCCAGGCCTCCCTGCCCATCACCAACTCCTGGAGTTCACTCGAACTCATGTCCATCGAGTCGGTGATGCCATCAGTCATATCCAACTCTTTGTGACCACATGGACTGTAGCCCACCAGGCTCTTCTGTCCATGGGACTTCCCAGGCAAGAATACTGGAGTGGGTTGTCATTTCCTCCTCCACTGGATCTTCTGACCCAGGTATTGAACCTATATCTCCTGCTTGACAGGCAGAGATTCTCTATCAATGAACCACCTGGAAAGTCCAAATAATCCATAAATCTTCATAATTAGATAGAAAATGGAATTTCATAGTATATGTGATTTGAACTTTTTAAATAAGAATAGCAATTAATATAACATTAGTCCTGAAATTGATTTGACACTGAAAGAATCACCTTAATAATGGAATATTGTATAATCAGAAAGGTATAAGGGTGTAATCTTAATTCTGTGACATGTTCAATTCATTTGAAACCTTCACTCAAACTTATATGGATATGAAGAATGTGCAATCTGCATTTTTTTTCCCTCCAGCCATGTGAAACTCCTTAAAACTAAAGAGTGGTAAGGATGGCACATAGCACTCAGAAATCTCCTATTTTCTAAAGCAAGTGTCAAATTAATCTGTAGGATCAATTTTCTACTTATTGATGATTACAGGTCCTTCTGCTTTGAAAATTCTTGGGACTGGCATAGCCTAACATCAGTGAAAAAGGAATATATATCTCTTATGCTTGGAAAGAGTCATTTATGGATCTTTTGTTGGTATATGGATCAAACACCCAGCAGGGAGAGTCATAAATCCACATAATGTCCCTCTGTGTACAATTTTGCATTTGATGTTCAGATTTAACTGACAGATGTGTAAAATCACACATAATTGAATGACTCCCTATTGACTTCACAGCTGTACTGTAGAAACTGGAGCCTGCAAATTATTACAGGGATGGTCAGCAAGAAGCCATACAACATCATCCATATCCATGAGTTAAGGGACTCATTTATAAATAGGAGCTTGGATTTATGTGTAACTTTTTCATGAAATGTAATTTCTAAGATATAACCTTTAGTTTAGGAACTGCTCATAAAATTTTTAGTGGTTATGCAATGGCTATTATAGAATTGAACTAACAGGATCAAATTAACAGAAATATGCTTTTTCATTGTTTTCTGATTTTATTTCCTTAATTGCTTATAATTCTTTTTTTTTTTGGTAATACTCCACTTATTCATTTTGAAATTAAGTGATGCATGACTTTTGTTTGAATTACATTAAGAATTCATTCTGTGTGTACTTTAAAAATCCTGTTTATTCAAAACTGTAAATCACCACTGAAAACCGAAATTAATCCAGAATTAAATTTGGGTGACAACCTTCAAATGTCCGCTCTGTATCTTAAATGAACTTCAGAAATTTTGCGTGTCTGTTACTCTTCATATTCTTTGGGTTGAATCTGAAAATTGCAAATGGATCTGTTCTGAACTGTGATTATCATTCAGGGAGAAAAAGCAGAGAAAGTGACATTGTTTCTCTTACTACTTCATGAGACAAACTGTAGAGCCAGTCTATTTCTTGCTTTAAAAACATTTTGTAGACATTAATTAAACATGATTCAAAGAATATCACAGATATCAATTAGGTTAGCTATTCCATTAAAAGGGATGGAAAGCAGAAAGACAGAAGCAGACTCTTTCCCCTAGTACCCTACACCCTGAAGGCTTTTACCTTTAGAGCTCAAGATCACCAAAGTGTGGTTCCTACCAACTTCCCCCTGTTTGTTCTATGTGGTCTATATACTGTGGTAAGTTTTTATCTTTAAAATAAATCTTATCTTTCTTAATCAAGTGAAGTGAAGTGAAGTCACTCAGTTGTGTCTGACTCTTTGTGACCCCGTGGCCTGTAGTCCACCAGGCTCCTCCGTCCATGGGATTCTCTAGGCAAGAATACTGGAGCAGGTTGCCATTTCCTTCTCCAGGGGATCTTCCAGACCCAGGGATCGAACCCAGGTCTCCCGCATTGCAGGCAGATGCTTTAACCTCTGAGCCCCCTGGGAAGCCTCCCAAATTTAAAGAGGGCAAATGGCTATGTATTGTAAAGACAAGATTCCCCAGCCTTCCTCTATGTGAAAGTGTGGCCAAATGGCCAAGCTCTAGGCAATGAGATGGATGAAAGTATTGTGTGCTCATTGGTTATAGCACATGGCCCACTGTTCTAATTCCTTCTTCCACCTGATTTCTTGGTATACAAATGAAATAATAGAATCCCCAGCAGCCATCCTAGACCACGATGATGAAGTTCACACTCAGGTATGTCAGGATGATGAACTAGAAGGAAACTGTTCCTGAGCACTAGGGAGATACAGTCTCATCCTTTTTCTGCCAGTGTCTGCCGCTCTATGTACATGAAAGGGAATAGGCTTCTCTTTAATCAGAATTTCTTTTAGACTTCATTACTTCCTGCATCCAAGTTTAATTCTGAGTCAGTGTCTAAACTTACAGTCATTTCTTGGGAAAGAAACGTGTGAAGGGAGCTCTCACCTTCATAAAGTTTGTTTCTGTGACCAAAAAAAAAAAAAAATCCTGGAGATTAGTATATAGACTTCATTTTACCCTGAAAATGGTCTGAAAATTGTCATGATAGGAACAACTTTAAACAAAGAACACAGAGCTATATCTGAAGGGAGTGTAAAGTGACCTATATGAACCACATCAAGTATCCTGAGAAAATGCAAGCATCATAAAAATATGACCAATTTGAATACAAATTATCACTTTAAATTTCACCAAAATTATATCTACCATATTCATGGATAGGAAGAGTTGATATAATTAAGACATATATTCTCCTTAAATTAACCTATTTTCAATTTATTCCAAAAAAAATATGTGCTGCAACAAACCAAAAATAAAAAGACACAACTGAAAAATTATGTTGTATGACATACCCTAATAAATATGAATGTATATCACAATTGCAGTTTATAAAAGATATTAATTTGGTCAGAATGAAATCGTTCCAGAATGCAACTTATCAGTGTGAAAGAATAGAAACATACACATGTATATGACATTAGATGAGCTATTGGATAGTGATGCTGGCTCAATTATTTTATTTTTATTGGAAAATAAATATCTTTATCTCATACAAACATATTAATTCTCCATAGATTAATAATCTATGGATTAAAGGAAATTTATGTCTATTATTTAGGGATGATAGGGAACTCCGGGAGTTGGTGATGGACAGGGAGGCCTGGCATGCTGCAATTCATGGGGTCGCAAAGAGTCGGACATGACTGAGTGACTGAACTGAACTGAACTGAGGGAACCAGAAGACTTCCCAGGTGTTGCTAGTGGTAAAGAACCCACCTGCCAATGCAGGAGATGTAAGAGAGGTCCTGGGTCAGGAAGATCCCCTGGAGGAGGGCTTGGTTACCCACTCCAGTATTTTTGCCTGGAGAATCCCATGGAAGGAGGAGTCTAATGGGCTATAAACCATGGCTTTGGAAAGAGTCAGACAAAACTGAGGCGACTTAGCATGCACACAGGAAACCAGAACCAATGTGTGTGATATGGAAATAAAGGGGATTATTTTAAAGATACTGCTAAGTCACTTCAGTTGTGTCCGACTCTGTGTGACCCCATAGACGGCAGCCCACCAGGCTCCCCCGTCCCTGAGATTCTCCAAGCAAGAACACTGGAGTGGGCTGCCATTTCCTTCTCCAGTGTATGAAAGTGAAAAGTGAAAGTGAAGTCTCTCAGTTGTGTCCGACTCTTGGCGACCGCTTGGACTGCAGCCTACCAGGCTCCTCCGTTCATGGGATTTTCCAGGCAAGATAAGACCTTACTTATTTTGTCCAAAGTTAAGAAAGTAAAGGCTGAAAAGAAAGCTACTAGAAGATAAAAGATAAATGCCTTTAACCAGGGTCCACACACTGGTGCTGCTGAAGAGATCTGTGAAAGGTCTTTGCCTTCATTTCCAGTGCAGGGCTTGGAGTCAAACTATGACTACAGCAGACAGTCAAGGAGGAAAAATGATTTTGGTCTCCATGCTAGCAGAATCAGCATTCCAGGAGGGCTTGCTATAAAATAGATTTCTGCGTTCCAACCTCAGCCTTTCTGATTCAGTAGGTTGGTGGCAGTAAAATTTGCATCTCCAAGTCCCAGGTGATGCTGATCCTGATGACCTGGGAACCACTCTTTGAGAACACCTGCACGGACCAAGACCAACAGAGCCAGCAGTGTGAGCAGTACCAGGAGCTTATTAGAAATGCAGAATCCCAGGCTCTAAATCACATGTATTGAATCAGAAGCCACTTTTTTTTTTTAGTGTTACTTAGATTTCTAAACATATCTTCTTCTTTTAGAATAGTTTTAGGCTCACAGAAAATTTTTGCAGATAGTACAAAGAGTTCCCATATATCCCACACCCAACTTCTCATATCATTAACATCGCCAGCCTCCTTTGTCTATGGGACTTCCCAGGCAAGAATACTGGAGTGGGTTTCAATTTCCTCCTCAGGGGATCTTGTCAACTCAGGGATCAAAGCCGAGTCTTCTGTGTCTCACGTGTTGGCAGGTTGATTCTTTGCCACCGAGCCACTTGGAAAGCTAACAAACCAATATTGATACGTTATTAACCAAAATCCTTACCTGATTGAGATGTCCTTAGATTGTACTCATTGCTGTTTTCCTGTCCTAGAGGCCTGTCTAGGATTCATATTATATTGAGGCATCTATGTCTTCTTGGGTTCCTCTTGGCTGTGACAGTTACCCAGTCTCTCCTTTTTGATGACCTGCCAGTGCTGAGTAGTACTGGTTAGGTACTTTGTAGTGTGTCCCTTCATGACGTTTATTTCATGAATAAACTGGGCATATGGGTTTTCAGGAGGAAAACCACAGAGAAGAACTGACATTCTCCTCATATCATGTCAAAGATATATACTATTGACATGACTTATCACTGTTGATGTTTACCTTGATCACTGGTTTGAGATTGTTGTTGTTGCCGTTCAGTCACTCAGTTATGTCTGACTCTTTGTGACCCCACGGACTGCAGCACGCCAGGCTTCCCTGTCCTTCACTCTCTCCCAGAGTTTGCTCAAACTCATGTCCATTGAATCAGCGATGCCATCCAACCACCTCATCCTCTGTTGTCACTTTCTTCTCCTGCCTTCAGTCTTTCCCAGTGTCAGGTTCTTTTCAATGAGTCAGCTCTTCGCATCAGGTGGCCAAAGTATTGGAGCTTCAGCTTCAGCATCAGCCCTTTCAATGAACACCCAGGACTGATCTCCTTTAGGATGGACTGGTTTGATCTCCTTGCAGTCCAAATGACTTTCAAGAGTTTTATTTAGCACCACATTTTGAAAGCATGAATTCTTTGGTGCTCAGCCTACTTTATGGTCCAACTTGCATATGTACATAACTACTGGAAAAACCATAGCTTTGACTAGATTGACCTTTGTCAGCAAAGTAATATCTCCACTTTTTAATATGCTGTCTAGATTTGTGATAGTATTTATCAGATTTCTTGACTTTAAAATCACTCTTTTCCCCATACTTTCCATACTTTTCTCTTTAGAATGAAGTCACTCTGTGTAGCCCACACTTTATAAGTGGGAATTTAACATTTTACTTTCTTGGGGGCAGAAAGTCTACATGTAAATTTTGTAATTCTTTGCTTTCAGAGTTTGGAATTGGAGTGTTTATTTTGGTGTAAGACTAGGGAAAGGTAGATGGATGATTTTATTTCTGCCTAGTGCTTCCCATAAATCTAATTACCAATGGCTCTGAGATTCATGCACAACTGGAATGTGTGAGTGCATGCTATGAACATGTGGAATCCAGCTGTATTTGAAAGAAAAATCATAGATTGAACAGCCACCTGTTTGGAAGCAAACCTTAATTGGAAGTTAATGATGTCTCCCAATAATTTACTACTTTAGCTGAACGTACAGTGTCAGCTGCAGCCCAGATAAAAAGAGCTACAACTCATACAGTTCAAAATGATCTGCCAAGGCCCACCTGGACTGCACCTGCAGAACCAGCTGTGGTTTGTTTGCTCTCACAATCCGTGTCAAGTCAGACACGACTGAGCGAGTTTCACATATATATATATATAACCTGCCTCTTGAGAAATCTGTATGTAGGTCAGGAAGCAACAATTAGAACTGGACATGGAACAACAGACTGGTTCCACATAGGAAAAGGAGTACTTCAAGGCTGTATATTGTCACCTTGCTTATTTAACTTATATGCAGAGTACATCATGAGAAACGCTGGACTGGAAGAAACACAAGCTGGAATCCAGATTGCCGGGAGAAATATCAATAACCTCAGATATGCAGATGACACCACCCTTATGGCAGAAAGTGAAGAAGAACTAAAAAGCCTCTTGATGAAAGTGAAAGAGGAGAGTGAAAAAGTTGGCTTAAAGCTCAGCATTCAGAAAACGAAGATCATGGCATCTGGTCCCATCACTTCTCGGGAAATAGATGGGGAAACGGTGGAAACAGTGCCAGACTTTATCTTTTGGGCTCCAAAATCAGTGCAGATGGTGACTGCAGCCATGAAATTAAAAGACGCTTACTCCTTGGAAGAAAAGCTATGTCCAAGCTAGATGGCATTTTCAAAAGCAGAGACATTACTTTGCCGACTAAGGTCCTTCTAGTCAAGGCTATGGTTTTTCCTGTGGCCATGTATGGATGTGAGAGTTGGACTGTGAAGAAGGCTGAGCGCCGAAGAATTGATGCTACATTTCCATGCCAACGCATCATTAGGTCTGAGTTTTATGGAGCTTCTGTCTCACTCCTCCACTGATGGGGAATAATTAAGTGGGGTTTAAAGTACTGGGACTATTCAGTTTGTGGAGAATAGGACAGGATCTTCTGATTCAGACAGTAAAGAATCTGCCTCCAGTGCAGGAGACCTAAGTTGGACCCCTGGGTTGGAAAGATCACTTGGAGAAGGGAATGGCAACCCACTCCAGTATTCTTGCCTGGAGAATTCCATGGACAGAGTAGCCTGGCAGGCTACTGTCCATGGGGTTGCAAAGAGTCAGACATGATTGAGCCACTTTCACTTTTCTATACCACAAGTTAGGTTGAAAAACCTGGTAAAATTTACCTGTCATTAAGTGGGAAAGCAAAATAATTGTTTGTATTTCCTGGTTTGGTTGTTACGGTTACCTTCACAGAATAATTACTACATGGAAAAAAAAGTTGAAGTGAGCTTCTTAGCGATCCATCAGAAAAATGATGTAAAGCCTATTTCCTGCTTTTGATACAATATACTCCCTTATATACTAGTAAAAATGTGTAAACTTTCTGGATGAAGACATAAAGACTGGGACAAGAAACAGAAGTTCCCTTTCTACTTCATCCAAATAAAGTCTGGATTGAGAAAAACAGTCATTCCTACATGGCTTGAAGGTAATGCAAAGCAAGAATAAACAAAAGCATCTTAAAAGAGACAGAGAGAGCATCAATCCATACTGTAAAATATAACTGCCATCATCAAAGTGCTTGAGGGTGTTGGACCATACATTATTAATAATTAGGGCTAAAAAAGAATTGGTCAGGACATTTTAAAGTAATATAGTTTTTAATGTTAAAAAATTCTTAATACTTTGATATATGAAGACTATAATCTCATTAACATAAATATAATTTATGTAGCGTTATAAGTAATAGAAACAGAACACATGTTTGAAAATAATGAAAATTATAGAGAAAACATGCATATAATTAAAATGTATAAAATTAATAATTATAATCAATGTATCACAATTAAAACATTCACTAATTCATAAAATCAAATTGGCATTGCCAACATTCTGGTTCTGTCTCTGCCTATAAAATGATATTCACCAAGTATGTAGATAGGGACTGTGTGTGGTAGGAAAGTGAGTGTTAGACTGCCAAGGAAGTGTATAATTCCAATCAAGCACGGACATGAATGCAACTAAAGCTCAGCTGGAATCCACAGAAAGGAAATATACTTATGTAAATCATATGAGGGTGAAATTAAAGTAGGTAGTTTCATATAATTATATATACACATATATGTAACATATGTATATGTATATATGTTTGTGATATATATATGTATATATAAAATGCATGTGAATGGAACATGGTTTTAAAAAGTAAAGCAATGGGAAATTTTCTAGTGATATGCTAGATATTTGGTTAACCTTTGGATATTTAGGTTAACCTTGGCCTGAATTTAGGATGCAATCCTGGGAAAACAGGTTTTTAATCCTCTTATAAATGTGGGAGTTCTGTCAAATAGTAAGAAATTATCTGACCAAAATCTTAAGTGACTTTAGCACTCCAGAAAGGAAAGGGTGACACCAAGCTGATAATTCTCTGAGGATATTCACCACCTAGCAGAATAATACTTAGGTTTGAAGAGACAGAAATGAAAACTCCCGGTCTGCTCTTGGTGGAGCTTGTAATAGGAGACTTTAATCCACGCTTAGGCACTAAAAGACTATAACTCTAACATGAGCTAGAAGTAAAACCATTGCTTATCCTTCGGAATTCCTTGGACTTCAATAAGACCAAAGCAGTCAGTCCTAAAGGAAACCAACCTTGAATATTCATTGGAAGGACTATGGATGAAGCTCCAATACTTTGCCACCCTGATGTGAAGAGCTGACTCACTGGAAAAGACCCTGATACTGGGAAAGATTGAAGGCAAAAGGAGAAGAGGGCAACAAAGAATGAGATGGTTAGATAGCATCACCGACTCAGTGGAGATGAATTTGAGCAAACTCCAGGAGGTAGTGGAAAACATAGTAGCCTGGTATGCTACAGTCCCTGGGGTTGCAAAGAGATGGACATGACTTAGTGACTGGAAAGCAACAACAGCAGCAACTCCTTTATCCAGAGGAATATGAAAGGAAAGTTGCATTGGTACTGAGCAGAGGAAGAGTCATTGAGCAATAGAACTTAGAAACTGAGTCCTATGGAATGACAGTCACAAATCCACTTTCTAGGGTGGCCCATATCACTGTAAGCCTTAGATACAGGTTCTTTTCCCAGATGATAACACCAGTAGGTGCCTGGATTGTTAACATAAATTCTCACAAACCTCAGGGGTCTCTAATCAAATTTGAATTGTCTTTAATCAAAGTTGAAAAGTTTTGGCCATTAGAGCTTCAAGTAGTCTTTCTGTCTCCTTCTCTCTCCTCACTCTGGCACTAGTATAATGTGTATGCTGGTCCACTTAATGGATCCCTTAGATGGCTCATTTGTCTTCATTTGTTTTTCTTTCCATGATTAAGACTATATAATTTCAATTGTTTATTTTCAATTCCACTGATTCATTCTCCTGACAGCTTACATCTTCTGTTGAACGTTATAGTAAATTTTTTATTTCAGTTATTGTCCTTTTAAACTTCAGAATATCTATTTGGCTCCTTCCTATGATTTCTGTCTCTTTATCAGCAATTTCACTGCGTTCATACCTCATTTTCCTGATTTTCTTTAGTTCTGCTTTCTGAGTACACTTAAGATGGCTTAAAGTCTACCTAGTAGGTTCAATGTCTCTTTTCCTCACAGAAAGTTTCTTTTTTCTTCAAATGAACTATACTTTCTTATTTCTTTGTGTGCTTTGTTCTTTTGTTTGTTTGCTTAAAATGGATTTTTTAATATTACAATTTGGTAACATTATAAATCCGGCCTTCCACCTTCTCCAGATTTGATTTTTTTCCCCAAAATACTATTTTACTTTATTTGAAAAAATTTTTTGTTGTTTTAAAAAAATCAGTTGCTTTACAATGTTGTGCTAGTTTTTGCTGTATAGCAAAGTGAATCAGCTGCACATATGCATATATCCCCTCCTCCAGGGATTTCCTTCCCATTTAGGTCACCACATAGTATTGAAGAGAGTTCCCTGTGCTATACAACAGGATCTCATCCATAATCTATTTTTTACATAGTAGTGTATATATGTCAATCCCAATCTCCCAATTCATCCCACCCATCCCTAGGTTTGATAATTTTGATCATTTCTTCTGTCCATGCAGCTTTTAACAGAGTTATCCCTGAATGCCAGAAGTTTAAACAAAAGAGTACAAAACAAAAACTCCTCCCTCAATCTATGTGGATTAGCTCTGTGGTGGGATCTTCCCTTAACACTGGCTAGACCACTCACAATTCTGCTTCACCCTCAACCTTTACTTTCTGCTTGTTCTGAGCCTATAGATCAACCAGGGGTGAAAAATTAGAGTCTTTTTGATCTTTTATGAGCATGTGTCTCATCCTGGACTTGTGTACTACTTTACAAATTCCCAAATATACATAAGGACTTTTGAATGTCTTAATTTCCAGATGAAATTCTCTCCACAGTCTTTCCTTCTACTCTTGATGTAGTCTTTTCTATGTTTCAACCATAATACCTTGCCCTTGAGAGCTTCAGGTTTTCAGTCATCTTACAATGTTTTTAGAAATTCTCATGGCTTTTCCTCTCTAAATGGATTCCAAACTAAGCAAAATAGTGGTGACTGCCTTATGTCAGTCTCTCAGGTAACTTCAGATATTTTAGAACGACAAACACAATAGTTTGTGAATAAAGGTTTCTCTGCTTCCTGTAAAAGCAGTAAACAGGATCCCACTAGGAATGTGGGCTGGCTTCTTTAAGATAGCTTCTAAGTTGGGGAGGAGGTGAGTCAAGAACAGTCTCACCATGGACCAGACCCAACAAAACAATCCAACCATTTTTAAGTTGTTTTTTCTGTTGATTAAACATTTGCTTGGATGTTGTAAAACTCAACTCAGTTTACTCAAGAAGAATAAATTGAAGTGAAGCCGCTCAGTCATGTCTGACTCTTTGCGACCCCGTGGACTGTAGCCTACCAGGCTTCTCCGTCCATGGGATTTTCCAGGCAAGAATACTGGAGTGGGTTACCATTTCCCTCTCTAGGGATCTTCCTAACCCAGGGATTGAACCCAGGTCTCATGCATTGGAGGCAGACACTTTAACCTCTGAGCCACCAGGGAAGTACTATACATATAGAAGAATAATACACTTGAATATAAATGAAAGGGCAAAAAGAATAAAGTAAGAGGGATTACATAAATTTTACTGCAGTAGGAAGAAGAGAGAAAGTGACATCACAAATAGATATTGACTAAATTTTTTCAAAATTGATTAAAGCCACTAAAGAGTAGAGTCTAGAAATTCAGTGAAATAAGAGTAGTTAATTAAGAAAAAATCCTACAAGACACATATGAAAGAACCTAATGAAATGTAAAGCTAAATAAAAGATCCAAAAATATTCAGAGGAAAAACATGCACAATTTAAAGGGAAAGATAACTAATTTTTCAGAAACAATGAAGATCAGTAGATAGACAAATAATAGCTGAGAGACAGAAGATATCATCAATATGTTGTAAAGAAAATAAGTATCAGACTTGAAGTCTATTATATAAACAGTTAAAAAATTTAATAATTTTAATATTCTTTAAATGAATATTTAATTTTAAAAAGCTAAACGTTGACAAAACAAACCATAACTAAAAATAAGATATGAAGAAGTTACCTCTGTCAGATGGATACTACTTCCACAAAGAAGGTTAGAGATTTAGAAAAAATTATAAGAAGAACGAATGAAAGAAAGTGGGAAAGGAAGGGGAAGAGAGGGAATGTTTTTAATTAAAACAAATGTATATATAAACAAAAGTCTTGCTACAATAAACAAGATAAAATTATAACCTAAAATAATTATAAGTTAGGTGGAGCTAAGTAGTTCAGGAGGTTAAAGTTATCTAGTCATTTTTCTTTATGGCTCAGCAATAATGTAATAAATATATTATAATTAGGCTTTTATAGGTTAAATAATTTTAAAAGTTACAATTTCTTAAGATTTGAAACTGGTAGAAAATATTATGATAAAAGTGTATAATGACGAAATAATATAAAAGGTATAGAAAAAAAAAAACTATACTAGGAAAACAGTATAGCACAGAAAGCACAGAAAGTAATTTTGACTTAAACATATCAGTAAATTTATTAAAATAAAGATATTAAAATTTTCAGCTAAGAAACAAGTTGTTAGAGTCAGTTAGAAACAGAACACAATTATTTAATGCTTAGAAAGACATAGCTAATATATATATACATACAATCATCCCTGGTAGCTCAGACAGTAAAGTGTCTGCCTACAATGCAGGAGACCTGGGTTGGATCCCTGGGTTGGGAAGATCTGCTGGGAAGGAAATGGCAATCCACTCCAATATTCATGCCTGGAAAATCCCATGGACCCAAGAGCCTAGTAGGCTACAGTCCATGGGGTCGCAAAGGATTGGACACGACTGAGCGACTAAACTAAACTGAACTTCTTTCAGTTGGTAAAAAATCTGCCTGCAACATGGGAGATCTGGGTTCAATCCCTAGTTTGGGACAACCCCCTGGAGAAGGGAAAGGCTACCCACTCCAATATTCTGGCCTAGAGAATTCCCTGGACTATATAGTCCATGGGTTCGCAAAAAGTCAGACACGACTGAGCGAGTTTCACATATATATATATATAACCTGCCTCTTGAGAAATCTGTATGTAGGTCAGGAAGCAACAATTAGAACTGGACATGGAACAACAGACTGGTTCCACATAGGAAAAGGAGTACTTCAAGGCTGTATATTGTCACCTTGCTTATTTAACTTATATGCAGAGTACATCATGAGAAACGCTGGACTGGAAGAAACACAAGCTGGAATCCAGATTGCCGGGAGAAATATCAATAACCTCAGATATGCAGATGACACCACCCTTATGGCAGAAAGTGAAGAAGAACTAAAAAGCCTCTTGATGAAAGTGAAAGAGGAGAGTGAAAAAGTTGGCTTAAAGCTCAGCATTCAGAAAACGAAGATCATGGCATCTGGTCCCATCACTTCTCGGGAAATAGATGGGGAAACGGTGGAAACAGTGCCAGACTTTATCTTTTTAGACAGTATATATATATGTATGAAAGTGAAAATGAAAGTGAAGTCGCTCAGTCGTGTCCGACTCTTTGCAACCCATGGACTGTAGCCCACCAGGCTCCTCGGTCCATGGGATTCTCCAGGCAAGAATACTGGAGTGGGTTGCCATTTCCTTCTCCAGGGTATCTTCCCGACCCAGGGATCGAACCCAGGCCTCCCACACTGCAGGCAGACGCTTTAACCTCTGCACCACCAGGGAAACCCATATATGTGTATGTATATACAGTTCCTAATGTTTTTTATTTTATGCATGGTGTTTTTAACCTCTAAGTAGTGTCTTCTGATGAACAAAACCTTTTCACAATTATGAGCATAAATATTTTCCTTTATATTGTATGCTTTGTATGAATTAAGTTCATGGTAAAGTTAGATATATTAATTGCTTAAAAGTCTTTTCCCCCTTCTGTTCACATTAACGTACTTAATAAACCTAGCATTAATTCCTGGAAGTGATGTGGTATAGGAAACCAATTTCATTTTATGTTGATATGCAGTTGTACTATTCCCATTTATTAAAATGTCAGTTTTTCCCCTCATTTATCTGCCATGACACATCTCTCATATACCAATTGCCAATACCAGTATGACTCTACTCTCTTGTTTAGTCACTAAGTTATGTCCAACTCTTTTGCAATCCCAGGGACTATAGCCTGCCAGGCTCCTCTGTCCACGAAATTTTCCAGGCAAAAAATTGGAGTGGTTTTCCATTTCTTTTTCCAGGGGATCTTCCTGATCCAGGAATAGAAACCATTTCCTGTATTGGCAGGCAGACTTTTTACCACTGAGCCACCAGGGAACCCCGTGACTCTATTGAGGGCTCAGTTTTCTATTTCAAAGCCTGTTTTCAATGATTGCAACAATTACACATTTCCTTTATCACTTTAACTGCACAAAAAGTAGATGATTGTCTTCCACTTTTTTCCTTTAGAAATACTTTGCTTATTCTTGTCTTTTTAATATACATGTAAACTATACACTATATTAATTACATATTAATAAATTTGTCAATTTCATTTAAAAATCCAGCAGTCACAACAAATTTGACATATAAATTTAATAGGAATTAATATTTTTATACAATGCAATTGTGCAGAATTATGAAGAGTATGAAATTTTATTCTACATGTAAGTTATCAAGCCAGCCTGCTACAGTTTCACAAATGCTGGTCCAGGAAACATACTTTTTACAATAAGTCTAACTAATCTTTGCCCATGAGAATAACATTATCCTTATTACATTGGTCATAAACAAACTCTCTTTACTCGGGAGAAAAACCCTTCATCTCTGTCTTCAAAGGCTATTTGTGATACAAATATCCTTGAAAAGATATTTCACAATAACATTGGGAGACTTTAACACCCCACTCATACCTCTGGATATATCAACCAAATAGAAAATTAGCAAGGAAACAAAAGCTTTAAATGATACAATGGACCAGTTAGACATAAGTGATATTTTAGGACATTTCACCCCAATACAATGAATTTCACCTTTTTCTCAAGTGCACATGGAACATTCTCCAGGTTAGATCATATCCTGGGCCATAAATCTAACCTTGATAAATTCAAAAATATTGAAATAATTTCAAGCATGTTTTCTGGTCACAATGCAGTAAGATTAGATGTAAACTACAGGAAAAAAAAAAAACTATTAAAAATAGAAACATATGGAGGCTAAACAGTATGCTTCTGAATAACCAACAAATCACAGAATAAATAAAAAACAAATAAAAATATGGATAGAAACAAATGAAAATGAAAACACGACAATCCTAAAGCTACAGGATTCAGTAAAAGCAGTACTCAGGGGAAGGTTCATAGCAATACAAGCCTACCTCAAGAAACAAGAGAAAAATAAAATAAATAGCCTAAGTTTGCACCTAAAGCAATAGAAAAAGAAGAAATGAAGAACCCCAGGAAAGGAAAGATGTCATAAAAATTAGGGCAGAAATAAATGAAAAAGAAACAAAGAAGAATATAGCAAAAATCAACAAAACTAAAAGCTGGTTCTTTGAGAAGATAAATAAAATAGACAAACCATTAGCCAGAGTCATCAAAAAAAAAAAAAGGGGGGGAGAAGAATCAAATCAACAAAATTAGAAATGAAAGTGGAGAAACCACAACAGACAACACAGAAATACAAAAGATCATAAGGGACTACTATCAGCAACTATATGCCAATAAAATGGACAATTTGGAAAAAATAGATGAGTTCTTAGACAAGTATAACCTTCCAAAACTGAACCAGGAAGAAATAGAAAATCTTAACAGATGCATCACAAGCACAGAAATCGAAACTATAATAAAAAAACTTACAACAAACAAAAGTCCAGGACCAGATGACTTCACAGGTGAATTATACCAAAAATTTAGAGAAGAGGTAATAGCTATCCTACTCAAACTCTTCCAGAAGTCCGTTGGCTGACAAATGGATAAGAAAGCTGTGGTACATATACAAATGGAATAATACTCAGCTATTAAAAAGAACACATTTGGATCAGTTCTAATGAGGATGAAACTGGAGCCTATTATACAGAGTGAAGTAAGTCAGAAAGAAAAACACCAATACCTTAATTCATATATATGGAATTTAGAAAGATCTTAACAATGACCCTATATGTGAGACAGCAAAAGAGACACAGATATAAAGAACAGACTTTTGGACTCTGTGGGAGAAGACGAGGGTCGGATGATTTGAGAGAATAGATTGAAACATGTATATTCAGTTCAATTCAGTTCAGTTCAGTTGCTCAGTCGTGTCCGACTCTTTGCGACCCCATGAATCACAGCACACCAGGCCTCCCTGTCCCATCCGTATATGAAATAGATCACTAGTTCAAATTTGATGCATGAAACAAGGCACTCAAAGCCAGTGCACTGGGACAACCCTGAGGGATGTTATGGGGAGGGAGGTGGGGGGAGGATTCAGGGTGGGGGACACATACACCCATGGCTGATTCATGTCAATGTATGGCAAAAACCACTACAATATTGTAATTAACCTCCAATTAAAATAAATTAATTAAAAAAAAATTCACAAAAGACAGAGTTGTGATTCTGCAAGAAAAACATGCAGAAACATAGACACCAAAAAAGAATTCCCAACAGAAGTCTCCCAATCTACGACTGTAGCATATCCCAATTTTTATTTATTTCTACTTTAATGTTATAGATTTAGGATAGATATTATCACTAAAAGAAAAAAGAGAATTGCTATGTAGAATGTCTTCTAAGGGACTTCTTGGGTACACGCAATTTTCTAAATCTTGATCTTCACTTTGTCCTTGAATTATACATATATAGTTTATAAAATGTGTAGTTATAACATATTTTGTGATAAGATAAAATATTTTAAAAACTTTTGAATGGATAACATGACTAATACAACCCTAGATAGAAAAAATATGGATTTGAGATAATTCATGACTTTATTTGCACTTTTTGTTAATTTTGGTCTGTTTCTGGCTTTTCTCTACTTTAGGGAATGACTCCCTAGTGATCCAAACTGAGAGCCTGGGGTTGAGAAATTAATAAAAAATACAGAAATAGGATATAAATACAAATGTATCACATTTCTATGCCTGATTGAAAAAGAAAAAAAACAGTGCAAACCATGATTCTTAATCTTTTATATTGGTGGCTTTTAGACATGCGTGTTTTGTTTAGTTGATAGAAAATTTTAGACACTGTTTCTTTGAAAAAGAAATTGCATATAAAATGTACATATATACATTTTCTTATGCATTATTTTTAAAACTTCATAGATCTTTAGGAGAACACCCACAGATAGATGTGAACTCCCAATTAAGAGCCAGTACTTTAACGTTTCAAACTAACTGAAGATAACACAAACTTTAGAAGCCATTAACAACAGTAAACAACAATAACCTACAGTACCTGAGAAATACCAGATGAACAGCATGACCAGTAAGACTACAGTAGTCAGAGGAATGGTGGGTCAGAAAATTCTGGACATTGAGGAATGATTTATTTGAAGGTAAGGCCTGAATGACAATTAAAATGGAGGAAAATATAGAGAACAGAGAGGTCTGAATAAAAACCATATGGAGAAAAGGAAGGAAAATAACCAACAAAAAAGCAATAGGCAATGGCAATGAGACCAGAGAGGGAGGTCATTGTTTAGGTATCAGTTAATGGGGAAGGACTGATCATATACAGGTGAAAGCACTGTGGGAAAGTATTGATTCAAGAAAGTGAACTCAAGAGGAAATCAAAAACATCTCTAGTGAAAAAGGTTATGTCTACATTGAATCATAAAGTAGAACTCCAGAGGTAAAAACACATGGATTAAAAAAATGTAGGTAGAGGGCACAACAAGGGAGCAAAAATTCTCTGTATGCAGAGAGGATCTAAAAGCAGTTTGATGACACTGAAGTATAAAGCAAGCCTCAAATTGGTAATAGTAGCAAATAGCAACTAGGAACAAATTTTAATGACTGGGATATTATGCAGGTACCTGTATCTAGACTATTGCATTTAGATTTCAATGTACGAAAAATATACACATATCAGTTCAGTTCAGTTCAGTCGCTCAGTCGTGTCCGACTCTTTGCGACCCCATGAATTGCAGCACGCCAGGCCTCCCTGTTCATCACCATCTCCCGGAGTTCACTCAGACTCACATCCATCGAGTCAGTGATGCCATCCAGCCATCTCATCCTCGGTCGTCCCCTTCTCCTCCTGCCCCCAATCCCTCCCAGCATCAGAGTCTTTTCCAATGAGTAAACTCTTCGCATGAGGTGGCCAAAGTACTGGAGTTTCAGCTTTAGCATCATTCCTTCCAAAGAAATCCCAGGGCTGATCTCCTTCAGAATGGACTGGTTGGATCTCCTTGCAGTCCAAGGGACTCTCAAGAGTCTTCTNAGCTCCTCTTCACTTTCTGCCATAAGGGTGGTGTCATCTGCATATCTGAGGTTATTGATATTTCTCCCGGCAATCTTGATTCCAGCTTGTGTTTCTTCCAGTATATGCAGGGAGAGAAATAAAAACCATGAGGCTGACCTGAAGAAAGAAGTCTTGAGTCAGTTGCAATGAATATGTCTGTTTGCTTTATACCAGGACCTCATTTAGAAAAAAATTTGTATTGACTTATAAAAATATTTATTACCTTATTTTCTATAATTTTAAAAAGAAACAAAACCAAGGGAATATATAAAGAGGAAATTGGAAGGAAAATAAAGTTAAAATACAATATTGATTAGGATTAAGGGTGACTCCCTCCAGTATTCTTGCCTGGGAAATGCCACGGACTGAGGAGCCTGGTGGGCTACAGTCCATGAGGTCACAAAAGAGTCAGACATGACTTACCAACTAAATGACAACAACAAGGAATGAGGGCAGAGTCCAAAATTTACATAATAAATTCTGCATGTCATCAAAATGCAATACTCTAAGTTAGCTCTGAGTTTTATAGACACTAAAAAAAATTTAAAAACTAGTAACTTAAACCACAGTACCCATAACATATACTCAAACTTTAAAAAATAACTACATTTTTTTTGGAATGGAGACCTAATGGATATCACTTCTTTGTTAAAGAACAGATTTGACATATAATGGCAAGGAAGCACAGTAATGAATTTTTGGCATAGTTTTTTATCAACCTTTTTAATGGTAATGTTTAGTATGGTAGTCTAGGAGGGATTAAAATTCCACAACATCATCTATGTAGATATAGGACTAAAGGAAATTACAAATTTATGAATTTATTGCAATAATCTAAAGTAAGAGTTGATACATTTATACACATGGTATTATTTTAGCTATGTCCTTTTAAAATGACTGCAGTTTCAAATTTATACTTAGAACATTTAAAAATACTAATCAAAAATATAATTTTATTTCACTGTGAATACATTTTAACTAAACTTTTTATAGGACATCTATCAAATGGTACTGTTTAGATTACTGGAAATGTTGATTTCCTTATTGAGCTATGTGTTATTTTTATTTTTACTGTTTTTACATTTATTTATTTATTTTTATTTTTTTACTTTACAATACTGTATTGGTTTTGCCATACATTGACATGAATCCACCACAGGT
>SJYT01015029.1:248649-270879 GCA_006410635.1 Cephalophus harveyi | reverse complement strand
GAATTGCAAAACACTCCAGTATTCATGCCTGGAGAATTCCATGGAGAGAAGAGCTTGGTGGGATATAGTCCATGGGGTCACAAAGAGTCAAACACAACTGAGCAACATACACTTCACTTCACAAAGGTCTTGCCACATTGTGATAAATATCCTGTATCTCAAGGAATCCTTTCCAGCTTAGGATCATCAAAAAATTGTTTTCTCCATATATTTTCTGCCATATCACTTGCAAAAATGCTAAAGAGGCCAACTAATGATTAAGCTATATGGCTAGCAGCTGAATTTATATTTGGAAGTTGAAAATAACAATCATGATTAAGATCAATTACATGATTTGTTGGAATATTTAAATGCACTATCAACTATATATTTTCTAGCATATTTAATAGCAATGTAATTCTCTAATGTCTGTTTTCCAAACTTTTTATAGAAATGGACACATTTTTCCTACTATATTAGTTGTAGTCTAGAATAACCGTCATCTCACATGTTAGCAAAGTAATGGTCAAAATTCTTCAAGCCAGGCTTCAACAGTACATGATCAGTGAATTCCAGATGTTCAAGCTGGATTTAGAAAAGGTAGAGGAACCAGAGATCAAATTGCCAACATCCATTAGATCATTGAAATCATCCAGAAAAATGTCTACCTTTGTGTTACTGATGATACCAAAGCCTTTGACTTTGTGAATCACAACAAACTGTGCAAAATTCTGAAAGAGATGGGAATACCAGACCATCTGACCTGCCTCCTGAGAAATCTATATGCAGGTCAAGAAGCAAGAGTTAAAACTGGACATGGAACAACAGACTGGTTCCAAACTAGGAAAGGAGTATGTCAAGGCTGTATATTGTCACTCTGCTTATTTAACTTATATGCAGAGTACATCATGAGAAATGCTGGACTGGAGGAAGCACAAGCTAGAATCAAGGTTACTGAGAGAAATATCAATAACCTCAGATATGCAGACATCACACTTATGGCAGGAAGTGAAGAGGAACTAAAGAGGCTCTTGATGAAAGTGAAAGAGGAGAGTGAAAAACTTGGCTTAAAACTCAATTCAGAAAACTAAGATCTTGGCATCCAGTCCCAACACTTTGTGGTAAATAGATGGTAAAATAATGGAAAACAGTGACAGACTTTATTTTCTTGGGCTCCAAAATCACTGCTTGTGGTGACTGCAGCCATGAAATTAAGACACTTGCTCCTTGGAAGAAAAGCTATGACCAACCTAGACAGTATGTTACAAAGCAGAGACATTAGTTTGCCAACAAAGGTCCATCTAGTCAAAGCTATGGTTTTTCCAGTGGTCATGTGTTGAGAGTTGGACTGTGAAGAAAGCTGAGCATCGAAGAATTGATGCTTTTGAACTGTGGTGTTGGAGAAGACTCTTGAGAGTCCCGTCAACAGCAAGGAGATCCAACCACTTCATCCTAAAGGAAGTCAGCCCTGAATATTCATTGGAAGGACTAATGCTGTAGCTGAAATTCCAATACTTTGACTACCTGATGTGAAGAACTGACTCATTTGAAAAGACCCGTGATGCTGGGATAGATTGAAGGTGGGAGGAGAAAGGGATGACAGAGGATGAGATGGTTGGATGGCATCAGTGATTCAATGTTCATGAGTTTAAGTAAGCTCTGGGAGTTGGTGATAGACAGGGTAGCTGGGATAGATTGAAGGTGGGAGGAGAAAGGGATGACAGAGGATGAGATGGTTGGATGGCATCAGTGATTCAATGTTCATGAGTTTAAGTAAGCTCTGGGAATTGGTGATGGACAGGGTAGCCTGGTAGGTGGTAGTCCATGGGGTCACAGTCAGACACGACTGAGCAAGTGAACTGATAACCTTCAAGTTATCAGCTCATTTCAGAGAACAAATATACTAGTGACAAGAAAAATAATAAAATGAAATGACATTAGGAAAAAAGGAATGGCTATATGGATATAAAATCAACTTTTAAATATTATCATATACTGTTATAAACTAATTTTCATAACATAAAACCAAGCCAACAAGATAGGTCTCTGAAAGAGGTAAAACAGAGTTGAGCCCAGCATTTGATAGAATATTTTACTTCAAGGTCTTTGCCAATGAATAACTCTGGGCAACCTTCATAGAAACCAAAAAGAATAAAAATTTTAAACAGGATCCTAGAGACTGAGAAGCAAAGTTTAACCTTCTTTATGATTTCAAAGAACATAAATTAGGTACCGATTGATGATTGGTGTACTGTTATACCTTGGTAGTTATAATCTAGACTATCCAGAGAGATCTGCTTTGTAAAGTCTTACTTTTCCCAGAACTAGAAGGAGCCGCGGGGCCGCAGCCCTGCGCACCCGCCGTGGGCTCGCGCCACCAGAGATGCAAGCCCAAAACACCAAGGAGGCGCCCCACGAGCCTGGTGCCCGCCGTCCGGCCCCGTCTTTAAGCACGTCCTCCTGTACACTTGCTTGCCGGAGACATGGAATCCTGAAGGAGATCCGAACTCTTCAGAAGACCACACACCTGCTATTAAGAAAGACCCCTTCTGCAGCCTGGCAAGAGAAATATGTGTTCAGTTCACTCGTGGTGTGGACTTCAGTTGGCAAGCCCAGGCCCTGTTGGCCCTACAAGAGGCGGCAGAAGCGTTTCTAGTTCATCTCTTCGAGGATGCCTATCTCCTCTCCTTACACGCCGGCCGTATCTCGCTCTTCCTGAAGGATGTACAGTTGGCCCGGAGGATCCGAGGCATTCAGGAAGGGCTTGGCTGAGCTCTGGCCACCCGCCCGAATCTCAGGTTGATACCAGGGCTTCTGTCTGTAGCCAAGACCAGATCCACAAAGTACAAGGTGTTGCCTGGACTTGCTCTCTCGAAGCAGAGCGTGCGAGTTGCTTTCGTAGTTTTTTTTAGAAGACTGCATGGCTTTCCTCTGTAACAGAGGTAATATATGAGAGAATCAACACATTCCAGAAATCCTGAGAATCGTTTTCAGATGAAGAGACTCTAAGGTTGACTTCACTTTGCAAATTATTCATGTGACTGATGATTTGGAAGACATCAGATTTTCTAGGTTATGGGCAAAAAGGATATTTACTGATTATTTTAAATCTTCTTGTACCATTAAAATCTTCTAACATATATATATATATATATATATATATATATATTTACTTTTATTTAAAACATGATGGAAAAAAAGAGAAAACCAGTCAGTTGCATGGAAGAACCTGGTGCATCCAGCGTACAAATCTCTGACCTTCAGATTGACTTCATCATTAACCACAGAAGCAAGTTTGTATGTGGACTGTACCTTTCAACAGATTATACAGCTTTTCAAAAACTCAATTGGGATGAAAATAGAAAATTTTTAAGGTTTGATATTCTGGGTCCTTCTGGTAAATTCCTGCCAAAATCATTCAGAAATTCCAACTTGTAGAATTTATTTTATTCTTTATTTGCAAATCATAGAAGATGTATCATAATTTATACTTAAGAATTTTTCATCCCAGGATTTTAAAGAGCCTTTTCAATGTTTTTACAGGTATTTTTATAACTTTCTTGTGGAGAGAGAATAAAAATAATTCTTCATGAAAAAAATTTGAAGCAAAGTTACTGTCATACATAGACTATACTATATTCTTTGTGTGTTAGCATTAAATTCTTCATTTGGACACTGGCAACACCACAATTTAAACAAGAGAATTGGGGGATATATCTTTGCCTCCAGTGGAGTAGAGTATGAGCCAATAAAATCCTTGCCCTTCTCTTGTAACTGAAAGCAGTTTAAGAGACTTCCAGGGAAATAGGAAGTGCCACCCGAAGATGTTTAGATATTGTGTGTGATGAAAATGATTATTGAGGGTGGATACTAATAACGACACGTCAGCCAACTGAATTCAGACTAAAGGGAAGGACCAAGTTTTGTTGTTTGATAAATTTTAACCCTTTGTAAAAACCTTTTTCTGTTCAACATCAATTCATTTTTATGTAAACATTGGAATAAAGCTTATCTATGAATACATTAAAAAAAAAAAAAAAAAGACTTTCTTTTCGCTTTAACTTAAGGACAGATTTGAGGAAGGTCAATTTGCCCAAAACTGATGGTGGCAGACACACTCTCAGGTGACAACTTGGTGCTTATGTCTTTGTGTAGTCCTCTGATTTTGAAGGTAGATAGCACTTGTAACTTGCTTCAAACCAACAGAAAATGGTGAATGAGACAGGATGTCACCCCTATGATTATGCTATGATTATGAGTATGCTGTGATTATGCTGTGTTACCCAAGAATCCATCTCGACAGCAGACTCACCCCAGAGGGTCTCTTCCCTGGCTTCATGAACAGGGTGACCGCAGTGGCTTGCAATGTCAGTGGTCTTTAAGAGTTGAGTGCAGTGTTTTGGTTCACCCACGCTCAGACTCTGTTGATCACCTCAGTTCCGCCCCAACCCCATACACCAAAAGATAACCCCCAGTTCTTTGATTGCTCTTGGTTTCCCCAACCTCACTTCTGTTTATTTGGAGGAGCATACCTTTACACCTAAATTACCTAATTTTATTGTAAACGTTTTTTTGGTGGTTCTTTGGGTTTGCTATTGAGCATGTGTGTACACACACAGAGATACACTGCACCCAAATGTACAGAAGACCACATACACATGACTGTACAAGACCACAAATTAATGTCAATAAATTTTAAAGGATAGAGCATATGAATACTTGTTCTTGCCTGGAGACTCCCAGGGACAGGGGAGCCTGGTGGGCTGCCATCTATGGGGTCGCACAGAGTCAGACACGACTGAAGCGACTTAGCAGCAGTAGCAGCAGCAGCAAGGTAGAAACTGGTAACAAAAACTAAGTAGGAAAAATATTTCTTTGGAAGTTAACCTATATACTTCTAATTATCCTGTAGGTTTAATGAGAAATCAAAGAAAGTTAGTAAAATATGTGAAAATGACAATAAAACATGGTATAAAAACTTGTGGGACACAGCTATAGCTGTGCTTAGAGGAAAATAGCTTTAAATGATTATACTAATGAAGAAAGATTAAGAATCAACCTATATATCTAGAAGAAACTTTAAAATACCTGAAAAGTAAATAAAATAATACAAAAAGTAAAACACAAGCAGAAATTTATAAAATTGAAGTGTATTCAACTGAAAGAAAAAAAAAACTTTGTGGAAAGAATAAAACTGAGGCCCTGATGAGAACTAATGAGAAAGTCAGAGGTACAGTTTACTAATATTATCAACAAAAGAGGGGGCAGTATTATAAATTTTATATTATTTTCCCACAAGAGAACCTTTAAGTCCCCTTTTTGCAAATAAATTTGAATACTTTGAAATGTACAAATGTCTAGAAAAATTCAACATAGTGAACTTAGAAAGTGCTGTGTGCCGTGCTTAGTCACTCAGTTCTGTCCAACTCTTTACAACACCATGGACTGTAGCCCGCCAGGCTCCACTGTCCCTGGGGACTCTGCCAGGCAAGAATACTGGAGTAGGTTGCCATGCTCTCCTCCAGAGTTCCCAGCCCAGGGATTGAACCCAGGTCTACCTCATTGCAGGCGGATTCTTTACCATCTGAGCCACCCAGGAAGCCAGGAATACTGAAGTGGGTAGCCTCTCCCTTCTTCAGGGGAACTTCCTGACCAGGAATAGAATTGGGCTCTCCTGCATTGCAGGCAAGTTCTTTACCAGCTGAGTTACCCAGTAGTATATTTGAATAGTCTGTATTCTCCTATTGAAATGGAAACTCTAACTTAAAAAAAAAAAATTCCTACATAGACTACAGATAAAACAGCTTCAATAACTGTCTCCATAATGAAGTCTTCCTAATACATTTGGAAAAAATAACAGCAGAGGCATATTCCTCAAGGAGATAAAACAAAAAGTGGAAAATTTTAACTTAATAAGACCAGTGTAAAGTTAATACTCGAAATTAACATCTAACATATAAATGGTTAAATTTTGGTCAAATGAATGGTTAAATTTCAAAAATTTCCTACTGAAATCAGGAACAAACCAACAGAGCCCACCATGTCTTCCTTGATCTAGTGTTGGCTACAAAGTCATGGGGGCTTTCCAGGTGGCTCAATGATAAAGAATCCATCTGCCAATACAGGAGATGCAGGTTTGATCCTTGGGTTGGGAAGATCCCCTGGAGAAAGAAATGGCAACCTACTCCAATATTTTTGTCTGGAAAATTCCATGGGCAGAGGAGACTAGAAGGCTCAGTCCAGGGAGTTGCAGAGAGTCAGATGTGACTGAGCACACACACATACATAGTCATGGACCATTTCAAAATTTGCTCACTTCTCTGAATATAGTTCTTCAATTTTAAAAGTGAAAAATAAGATTCAAGTCACTTTCAGCCTCATATTCTCTTTGTCTATCAATATTTCTGCCCTTAAAACTAAATTAGTAGGCAAATTATGTGGGTGAAGTGAAAAAAACCAAATGCTTGGGACCTTCCTCTCTTATTTTGGATGCCTCATTTGAATGGCATTGAAACGTGTATACTATCATGTAAGAACGAAGCACAAGCCTATGTTCGATACAGGATACAGGATGCCTGGGGCTGGTGCACAGGGATGATCCAGAGAGATGATATGGGGTGGGAGGTGGGAGGGGGATTCAGGATTGGGAGCTAATATACACCCATGGTGGATTCATGTCAATGTATGGCAAAACCAATACGGTATTGTAAAGTAAAATAAAGTAAAAATAAAATTAAAAAAATAAATAAATAAATAAAAACAGAATTACCATAAAAAAAAGATATGTTAATAGCCGTTAACTCTATAACTCATTGTTTAAGTTGAAGGATATCAAAAGGATTGTGACTTGTTAGAAGAGTGATGAATATCACCCAGGGTAAATAAAGTTGCATCCATCACATATCTCCAAAAAAAAAAAAAATGAATCCCTTTAATGGTTATTAGTAACTGGTGCTGTACAGGCTAGTGAAGGATAACTTTCCCCAAAGGAGTTGGGGACTACCATGTATGAAATGCACTTGTGAAATGTGTCTTCAGTTTTGCTAGTAGAAAGTATGTATTGAATACTTTTAACATCACTGTATGAATACTTGAAACATGTGAAAATAGAACATATTGCTTTTAGAAATGTTCTATCAAACAAGTGCATGACATTAGTGTTAGCTGCTACCTGTAATGTTGCATCCATAACTGGTTTGTCATTCATTTCATTTAAGGCCATTGAAGAGGTCTCACATTATCAAGCCAGTGCAATTTGTCTGGATTCTGTTGATAATCTACTCTGGTCTCTGATAGGGGTGACATGGAAAACAAAGGAATGTTCTAATTGAATTGATGTTGCCTGAGTTAATATCTTAAGACAATTCTGTCACTGATTAATCTATAGGAATAACTTTTTTGGTTTACTGTCTTTGGTGGGTATTTGAATGGTAATATAATTTCTATTTTCAGAAAATGATTTCTCTTTGGCAGTGAACCAGTCTGTTATCTATGTTTCTTACTTGTAATTCCTCAAAAAGTGTATAAATTTCAATGCCTTTATACTTTTTATAACTCCTTTAATAGAGAGCCAACATTTTCACATAATCCAGATCTGTTTGTTCCTCAGTGGTTACTGAGTAGTTATCTATTTCCTGTTCACTTCTTAATTCTGTTTCTTTAGTTTCAAAACATTTCCATATGTTCTCATAACACACTCAAATACTTACAAACCAGGGTCAAAAAGACACTCAGTGTTGGAGACATAATTAGGATTATTTTGAAACAAATATGCCTTAACGGAATTTGTTCCACTTAGGGATGTATTTTAATAGGTTGCTGAGTATTTTGCTAGTAGATGTTAACATTACACTTACCCCAATGTATGTGGGAACAACCCATACCTTGTACACTGCTTTTAGATAAATAGCAAAAATAAGTCAAAGCTAAGGACTGTTTTAAGTTCTTCTTGGTTAGGGGAACAAAAATAATAAATGTTAGGAAATTTTATTGATACACATGTTTATTCAATCATTCTTCTCATTCAAATGCTTTCAGTAATACACATGGTAATGAGTATCCATATAAATAAGAGACTTTAGATTTTCACATCTCTTCTCAATCTAGTTATTAGCCCTACTGCAGAGTACATCATGAGAAATGCTGGGCTGAAAGAAGCACAAGCTGGAATCAAGATTGCCAGGAGAAATATCAATAACCTCAGACATGCAGATGACACCCCCCTTATGGCAGAAAGTGAAGAGGAACTAAAAAGCCTCTTGATGAAAGTGAAAGTGGAGAGTGAAAAAGTTGGCTTAAAGCTCAACAGAAAATGAAGATCATGACATCTGGTCCCATCACTTCATGGGAAATAGATGGGGAAACAGTGGAAACAGTGGCAGACTTTGTTTTTGGGCTCCAGAATCACGGCAGATGGTGACTGCAGCCATGAAATTAAAAGACGGTTACTCCTTGGAAGTAAAGTTATGACCAACCTAGATTGCATGTTGAAAAGCAGAGACATTACTTTGCCAACAAAGGTCCATCTAGTCAAGGCTATGGTTTTTCCAGTAGTCATGTATGGATGTGAGAGTTGGCCTGTGAAGAAGGCTGAGCGTCGAAGAATTGATGCTTTTGAACTGTGATGTTGGAGAAAACTCTTGAGAGTCCCTTGGACTGCAAGGAGATCCAACCAGTCCATTCTGAAGGAGATCAGCCCTGGGATTTCTTTGGAAGGAATGATGCTAAAGCTAAAACTCCAATACTTTGGCCACCTCATGCGAAGAGTTGACTCATTGGAAAAGACTGATGCTGGGAGGGATTGGGGGCAGGAGAAAAAGGGGATGACAGAGGATGTGATGGCTGGATGGCATCACTGACTCGATGGACGTGAGTTTGAGTGAACTCCAGGAGATGGTGATGGACAGGGAGGCCTGGTGTGCTGCGATTCATGGGGTCGCAAAGAGTTTTACTCCTTGGAAGTAAAGTTATGACCAACCTAGATTGCATGTTGAAAAGCAGAGACATTACTTTGCCAACAAAGGTCCATCTAGTCAAGGCTATGGTTTTTCCAGTAGTCATGTATGGATGTGAGAGTTGGCCTGTGAAGAAGGCTGAGCGTCGAAGAATTGATGCTTTTGAACTGTGATGTTGGAGAAAACTCTTGAGAGTCCCTTGGACTGCAAGGAGATCCAACCAGTCCATTCTGAAGGAGATCAGCCCTGGGATTTCTTTGGAAGGAATGATGCTAAAGCTAAAACTCCAATACTTTGGCCACCTCATGCGAAGAGTTGACTCATTGGAAAAGACTGATGCTGGGAGGGATTGGGGGCAGGAGAAAAAGGGGATGACAGAGGATGTGATGGCTGGATGGCATCACTGACTCGATGGACGTGAGTTTGAGTGAACTCCAGGAGATGGTGATGGACAGGGAGGCCTGGTGTGCTGCGATTCATGGGGTCGCAAAGAGTTGGACATGACTGAGTGACTGAACTGAACTGAATATTACTATAAAATGTTGCAGCTTATCAAAAGATAGCACTACAGAAGAATGCAGGAAATTCCTTATGTGGAAACTATGAAGATGTGAAGTGAAGCCACTCAGTCGTGTCCGACTCTTTGTGACCCCATGGACTGTAGCTTACCAAGCTCCTCTGTCCGTGGGATTTTCCAGGCAGTAATACTGGAGTGGATTGCCATTTCCTTCTCCAGAGGATCTTCCCAACCCAGGGATCGAACCCAGGTCTCCCACATTGTAGACAGACGCTTTACTATCTGAGCCACCAGGGAAGTAATAAGTTTTCATATTGCTATAAATAGTTTCAACAAATTGGTCATCTAGAATTCAGGAACCAGTATCTCATTAAATTTAATCATATTTTTGAGAATCTATAATTTGGATACAAGAAAACTTGTCAAATTTCCCATTTTAATCTTACAAGTGCCTTTTGAAAGTTTTGCAGAAATATCAGCGATCATCAGCAGAGGTAAATCCTGTAGATGTACCACCTGTCAGGTTATGTATTTACCTATATTCTCTCTCAGTGCACAATTTCTGATGCCTCTCAACTTCTGTTATCAATTTCAAGAAAGTTTTTCTTCAAGACTAGTGGATTGCAGTGTCTTGTATTTGTTCAGATTATGTTTGGGCTTGAGAAATATACAAGCTGTGCTCTCTGTTAAGTAGTCTAGGCCTGAAGCAAGAATCTCAGAAATAAACTAGATGCTATGGACTGCATGATGAGAAACAATGTTCTTGTCCAGTTATCATTCTGCTGAATATAACTGGAAACTGTTTTATTACTGCTTATTTGAAAGGTATACTTACTAAACCACTTTGGGGAGAAAACAACATTGAACCTTACATTCCATGAACATGGTATATTGTTCCTTTTGTTTCAACCTTCTAACATTTTTTGTGCAGGTTTTTTTTTTTTTTTCCCAGCTCTTAATTTATAGCATTTTTATGCCTTTTTTGTTAAGTTTGCTGTTTAAAATGGCTCAACTGTAATGCTGAAGTACTGCCTAATTGTACAAGAAGGCTCTGATGTAGAGCTTAAGTTATGGTGCTGTTGGCTGTGAGTTCAATGTTAATGAATCAATACATTAAATATATTTATAAACAAACACATATACAACAAAGTTATGTATTAATCATATGATGAAAATGTGAACAGATGTTCACAGAAATCTGATTGTGCATTTCTTCTATGTGCAGTGGTCCAATATCTGCTAGTTTAGTGCTTTCTGTGATTTAATAGAACACAACTACTTTGAATTACAGAATTCAGCTGTAAGCTAATACATACAAAGAATTTAATATTCATTCATTAGTGTTGAACATATTTATGAAGAACTTACCAGGAGCTATCAACTGTGATCATCGGGAATCCAACAGAGAAGAATAGCACTGGCCACATCATTTTTTTTTCAAATGTTGTCTGACAAACATTACTCTAAAAGGCCTTAATTTTACTACATGCTGATATACCTACATCTTCACAGAAAAATAACATGAAAAATAATTTCACTTGTCTGGAAATGGACCTATTTTTTAGTTAATAAAAATAAACAATCCTTAAGAATCGGTGCATGAAGATCTAGGCAATGATAATGTAATGGTATCAGGGTAGTCATTATAAAATTGGGTTACTCATTACAACAGAAATTCTTGTGTATATTCCAATTTGTCTATTTTAAGAAAACATAAACTTATCTACAATTTTGTAAACTATTTTTTATGGCTAAGTTACTTTTTGTCAAGTAGAGGGATTGGGGGCAGGAGGAGAAGGGGATGACCGAGGATGAGATGGCTGGATGGCATCACCGACTCAATGGACGTGAGTCTGAGTGAACTCCTGGAGATGGTGGTGAACAGGGAGGCCTGGGGTGCTGCGATTCATGGGGTCGCAAGGAGTCGGACACAACTGAGCGACTAAACTGAACTGAACTCATGAGAACATAATGCCCTAGTAAAACAAACTCACAAATTCTGTATCCAGTCATGAGTGAGTGAGTGAAGTCGCTCAGTCGTGTCCGACTCTTTGCGACCCCGTGAACTGTAGCCCACCAGGCTCCTCCGTCCTTGGGATTCTCCAGGCAAGAATACTGGAGTGGGTTGCCATTTCCTTCTCCAGGGGAACTTCCCGACCCAGGGATCATAATTTACTCTAAATATGACCATATAGTCATTAAACATTTGTTCAACTTTAGTTCCATTTCAGAATTAAAAACAATTTTATGTTGTTCACTGAGAAGAACACTGAATAATAACTGTATTTTCTTTGGCTGAGCTGGAACAGTGTGCTTAAGATTCTCTTGTCAACTTTAAGAAATAAGAAATCACCCTTGTGAAATAATTTATTTTCTTAAAAAAATTCAAAAATTTTTTACATGTTATATGTATGTATAGTAAATGATTACCCTCATTATGAGGCATAGTTACAGTAAATTACTGTCTATTCTGAGCGCTGTTGAAAATAAAATCATAAACTGCCCTCCCACATTCAGATGACCTGGTTTACTTGTTTTTTTCTGAAAGCTAGGTTATGTTTGTTTCATTGAGCTGTATATTAGCTTTAACTAGGGTCACTATTTTGTGACTTCAACCTGTCTCTTTTTATCAGTGTGTATATACTTTGCATGCATTTTAAAAATCAGGGAGTTTTGCTTGCTATTAAAAATAATATGTTAAAGCTATGATTTACATCAGACCTAGAATTAATAACATTGCCCTGAGGTCCACAATTTTAACAAGGCTTTTGAAGCTTTTTGTACCTAAAATGATTCTCAGTATTTTGGACTCTTACCTTCCAGTTTCCCATTTTCTGCAATCTTCTTGTCACAGTGAGTGTTGCTCTATTACTTTATTTCACAACTGTATCTTTATCTTCAGTGTTTCTTCTATTTTATATCCATGTCTAGTACACCCTAATATCAGGCAAGATAGTACTACTTAATATCTTCTCCTTCAAGAGAATAAATTTCCTTTTCTGTGTGCTTTTGTAGCACTCAATATTTTGCCCATCACAGCACTTATTTCATTCCATTACACTTGACAACCAATTTATTTTTCTGCCCCATTAAACTGGTAGTTTTGTGAGATCAAACACCATTTTTAGGTTTTTTTTTAAACTTGGCACAGTGCCTGATACATTATATTCAATATCTTTCATTTTTTGTTAATAGTGAAAAATACTCTGAAACGTGGATATTGGGTGTCATGTTGCATTGTTGAGAACCAGAATTAAAGTCAGAGGGAAAGAAAAAAAGTGGACATATGCTAAATACCAAGTTTTACTCAGTTCAGTTAGCCTAGGTCTAGTTCTTGGAGAAGGCAATGGCAGTACTCCGGTACTCTTGCCTGGAAAACCCCATGGGTAGAGGAGCCTAGTAGGCTGCAGTCCATGGGGTCGCTATGAGCCAGACACGACTGAGCGACTTCACTTTCACTTTTCACTTTCATGCATTGGAGAAGGAAATGGCAACCCACTCCAGTGTTCTTGCCTGGAGAATCTGTGGGATGGTGGAGCCTGTGGGCTGCCGTCTATGGGGTCGCACAGAGTCAGACACGACTGAAGCGACTTAGCAGCAGCAGCGCATCTAGTTCTAGTTCAGCTTTTTTCCTTTTTTGTTTGTTCAGGATCCTGAAAAAACTTGTTGGCCTACCCAATACTAAAGTGTAAGATTCTCTTACTTTGTGTATTCATGATGGAATAAAGTTGTGTGCATATTATCCTATGCTATTGTTAAGAGTCCTGAGTGAGAATGTATCTAGTTACAAGTAATCTCTGGAAGTAGGATGGGAGATGTGAGGAGAATGTGCAGTTACTATTGTGTGGGAATTGTATATATATATATTCCTTTTAAATATTTTAGTTAGAAAATCACTAGAATAGAAATATATACAGAAATTTCAAATGAGAGGCAAAGAAGGCAGTTTCAGTATAAACTTGATTAATACAAGTGGGAAAAGTCAGGTAATTGGAAAGGCAGCAAAAAATATATATATATTGTCCATAGACAATATATATATATTTGGAGAAGGAAATGGCAACCCACTCCAGTGTTCTTGCCTGGAGAATCCCAGGGACAGGGGAGCCTCGTGGGCTTCCATCTATGGGGTTGCACAGAGTCGGACACGACTGAAGCGACTTAGCAGTAGCAGCGTTGTCCATAGAAGCATGAACTTTAGGAATAAGATCAAATATTAATTATATATAAACTAATATAATTGGATTTACTTAATATATTAAAATATAAGGAATCCTAACCTGAATTAATGAACAGGTTAGCTCTGTGATATTCTTAATAGATCATGCTAGTATAAAAGGCACAAAAAGGTTGAAGACACAGGGATATTTATAAGTGAAATGCTACAGAAATGGGAATGTGAGCATCTGCAGTACTTCCTTTTAAGGCAACCTTAAGTGGGGGGATAATGGCATTTTGTATTAACAATGGATGCAATCTTTGAAGAAGATGTAGTAGCCAGGAAATTTAATGAACCAAGACATGTGAAAACGGAATATGAATAATAAATTTAGAAATAAAAGGAGACTGTAAACCAGAATCATAGTGAAAAATGTACATTTGTCAGATATTAAGAGTCAATGAAAATGTACAAATGATATAAATGACTGCAGTAAAATAACCATCATGCTTCAATATGTAATTTACAGAGAGGCTAGAAAATAAGAAAAAAATATAGAATTAATGTGAAAGCACTAACACTTGGTAAATATTATAGATGCAATCTATACTTTATTTAGAAAACAATATTTAAACAGTATATTATAAAGGTGTTGAAGATATTATAAATCTTTATAATACAGCAGTAGAGAATATTGGATTGTATGAAGATAAAAACACATAACAAAATAGTTAAAATCTCATGGCAAGAATATCACACACATACACACATAAACAAAAGATTAATAGTGACATATTTAAATAGCATCTAAGTTGAGAAAAAGGAAAAGGGATGCTCACAAACTAATATGTACTTATGGCTTATTATGTACTTGAGATTCCTAGGTATTTTTGTAAAATAATCAAATTTAGAAGCCATATTTTCATCTCTGAAGTTAGCAAAAGTTGAAGATTGACTTTAACAAAATCTTTTCAGGTGGTTGGAGTATAGAGCTGTACTATGTAAAAATAATATAAAATGTTATGCCTTNCAATCTATACTTTATTTAGAAAACAATATTTAAACAGTATATTATAAAGGTGTTGAAGATATTATAAATCTTTATAATACAGCAGTAGAGAATATTGGATTGTATGAAGATAAAAACACATAACAAAATAGTTAAAATCTCATGGCAAGAATATCACACACATACACACATAAACAAAAGATTAATAGTGACATATTTAAATAGCATCTAAGTTGAGAAAAAGGAAAAGGGATGCTCACAAACTAATATGTACTTATGGCTTATTATGTACTTGAGATTCCTAGGTATTTTTGTAAAATAATCAAATTTAGAAGCCATATTTTCATCTCTGAAGTTAGCAAAAGTTGAAGATTGACTTTAACAAAATCTTTTCAGGTGGTTGGAGTATAGAGCTGTACTATGTAAAAATAATATAAAATGTTATGCCTTTTAAAAGGAAATTGGGTAGTAATGAACCCACTTCTAAAATTCTAGCGCAGAAGTGCACGAGTAGTCTTCATAATATTAATAATATTTTAGTAAAAATGATTAAATTGAACTGCAAACATTCCTAATGTTAAAATATTAGGGGTCAATTATGGTACATTAACAATATTATAAGTATGTAGCTATTTTTAATGTAATAGATTTCAATAAATAGAATGATGTGTTTATCTTCAGTAAATGCAAAATAGTCTGAACACAGAACATTTTTTGTATAGAGAAAAACTTGTGAGTGTGTTGTAAATGCACAAGTATATTACTTAGAGCATGGAAAAGTACATGGAATGTTCTGCACCAGTTGAAGTATAGTAAGTATCTGTGTCCACTGGAATTTCACAATGATGTTTGGGTGTACTTTGCTTTTTAATCTTGTAAGCTTTTTAAAAATGGAGAATTAAATCTTAATTTATAAAGGTACCTTTATAAAAGTGATTACCTTCTCTGAACACAGATTAATGTTTTTATGTATTTTATAATATACATAGAAGTATTAAAAGATGTGCATAAAAGCTAAAAAACAATTTTTCAAATGGAGAATATATTTCAGCACATATCAGTTCAGTTCAGTGGCTCAGTCGTGTCCAGCTCTTTGCGACCCCATGAATCGCAGCACACCAGGCCTCCCTGTCTAGCATCATTCCTTCCAAAGAACACCCAGGGCTGATCTCCTTCAGAATGGACTGGTTGGATCTCCTTGCAGATAAAGCCCAAGATTTGAAAGAGGTATAGATACTTCTATTGGCAATACAGATCACTCTCACAACTTCTTGCAGGTCTCTCCTTGTACCTGAAAAGCAGCATTGACAATATACAAATGACAGGGTATGGCTTTGTTCTGATAAAACTTTATTTACAAAAACAAGCATTGAACTAGCTTTGACTCATGAGTAATAGTTTGCTAATCTCTCCTTTAACTATTTTGTTAATTATTCTAGCTTTAGAATATGTCTTAAAACCAGGTATTAGTTGATTCAATTTGATTCTTTTTAAAAGTTGTTTTGGTTGAGTCCTTTATTTAGTCATATACATTTCAGTATAAGCATGTCTATACTAAGAATCCAGCTGAGGTTACGTAAATCTAAAGATCACTTTGGCTAGAACTAACCTTCTGTTAATTACAGTTAAAATAAATTTTGGTAGATTCTTTCTTATAAGCAAGTACATATTTTGCAAATATTCTTAATTCTTTACTCCAATCTAAGTGATTTTTATTTTTCTTGTTGAATTTGGTAGAATTTTCAACATGGTGTTGGATAGGAGTGGTGAGAGTTGACATTTTCCTGTTAATCATAGGAATGCCTTCAGTCCTCACCCATTAGGCGTGACTTAGCTATATTTTGTAAACGTCCCTTAATAGTTTAAGAAAGTCCTTCTATTTTTTTTTTTTGGTGATAGGTTATCATGAATGAGTCTTGAATATTATAGTATGTGTTATTTTTCTCATTTATTGATACAAAAATATGCTTCTCTCCTGTTAGTCTGTTAATATAATATATTACCTTGATTTTCAAGTGTTGAACAAGACTTGGTTCTCAACATATATCCCATTTGATTGTGATACATTATTATTCTTATATGTTGCTAGATTTGACTTGCTAACATTTTGGTGAAGATTTTTACTCCTTTTTCTGTGAAGTATATTGGTGTGAAACTTTATCTTTGTATAATTTTATGGTAGCCTGATAAAATGGGAGAATTCCCTCTTCTAATTCTAGAAGGGACTGTCTAGAATTTCTTCCTTAAACATTTGGTAAAACGCACAAGTGAAATGAGCAAAATGATGTGGGCATGAAGTTACAATTCTTTGTATAACTTTCTTTTTTTTTTTTTTTAATATGACTTAAAGTTTTCAGTAGCATTGCTTATCTGTTTCAATTATGAGTCTTGTGAATTTGTTTCCTTTAAGGAATTGGTCAATTTCATCTCAGTCAAATTTATGGGCATAAAATTATTCTTCATATTCTGTTTTTCTTTAATTTCTGCATGGTGAGTAGTGATACCCTCTCATTTGTCAATATCTACAACTCTCTTCTGCTCCTCCTTTGGGGCTTCCCTGGTGGCTCAGACAGTAAAGAATCTGCTTGCAGTTCAGGAGGCCTGGGTTTGATCCCTGGGTCAGGAAGTTCCCCTGGAGAAGAAAATGGCTACCCACTCCAGTATTCTTGCCTAGAGAGCCCCATTCACAGAGAAGCCAGTCCGCGGGGGTTGCAACGAATTGGACAAGACTGAGTGACTAAGCATACATGCTCTTCCTTTTACTGTGTAGTCAAAATGGCTGGAAGTTGATCAATATCAATTACCAGGTGACTGATTTTGAAGAATCTTATTTCAATGATTTGTTTCCATTTTTGTTTTCAATGTTATTAAGTTTTCCTCTTTATTATTACCTTCATTCTGCTTGGTATAGGCACAGTTTGCCCTTCCTTTTCGAGTTTCTCAATTTATTTAAATTATTGATTTTTCTTTTATAACAAACTTTTAAGGTTAAAGTCCCACCATGCTGTTTAGCTGTAAATAGCAGATTTTTATGTTAGTTTTAACAGCTTTTTGCTATTCTTTTTTTTCTCCCACTTCTATTGAGATATGAATGGTGTGTAATATTGTATAAGGTTAAGGTGGTGTAGTATGATTTTATATATGTATATATTATAAAATGCTGATCACAGAAATATTAGCTAACTATTACTTCATCATGGCATCTGGTCCTATCACTTCATGGCAAATAGATGGGGAAACAATGGAAACAGTGACAGACTTCATTTTTTTGGCTCTAAAATCACTACAGATGGTGACTGCAGCCATGAAATTAAAAGATGCTTACTCCTTGGAAGGAAAGTTATGACCAAACTAGACAGCATATTAAAAAGCAGAGACAGTACTTTGCCAACAAAAGTCTGTCTAGTCAAAGGTATGGTTTTTCCAGTAGTCATGTATGGATGTGAGAGTTGGACTGTGAAGAAAGCTGAGTGCCAAAGAATTGATGCTTTTGAACTGTGATGTTGGAGAAGACTCTTGAGAGTCCCTTGGATTGCAAGGAGACCCAACCAGTCCATTCTAAAGGAGATCAGTCCTGGGTGTTCATTGGAAGGACTGATGTTGAAGCTGAAGCTCCAATACTTTGGCCGCCTGATGCAAAGAGTTGACTCATTGGAAAAGACTCTGATGCTGGGAAAGATTGAGGGTAGAAGGAGAAGGGGACGACAGAGGATGGTTGGTTGGCATCACCAACTCAATGGACATGGGTTTGGGTAGACTCTGGCAGTTGGTGATGGATAGGGAGGCCTGAGTGAAGTCGCTCAGTCGTGTCCGACTCTTTGTGACCCCATGAACTGTAGCCCACCAGGCCCCTCCATCCTTGGGATTCTCCAGGCAAGAATACTGGAGTGGGTTGCCATTTCCTTCTCCAGGGGAACTTCCTGACCCAGGGATTGAACCCAGGTCTCCCGCATTGCAGGCAGATGCTTTAACCTCTGAGCCTGGCGTGCTGCAATTCATGGGGTCGCAAAGAGTTGGACACTACTGAGCAACTGAAATGAACTGATTACCTCCCACAAACATTTTTTTCTTTTTGGAAGTAGGATATTTTAAGATCTACTCTAAGTAATGTTCAAATATACATTACTAACTAGACACCATGTTGTGCATTAGATTCCCAGAAGTCATTTATCTTATTGGAAGTATACATCTTTGGCCAACATCATCCCTTTCCTCCACTCAACCCCCTGCTCCTAGAAATCACCAATGTCATTTCTGTTTTTTTTTTTTTTAATAATTTAGATACACATATAAATTAAATCATTTGTTAACCTTTTTTTCTTTTTCATATTTTGCCAAACCACTGCCTATTTCTTTCATCCCTGAGTCCCTAGTTACCACTTTGCAACTCTGTCTCTGAATTCTCCCCAACCTTTTTTTTGGTTGCTGCTAAATCTGCTGCTAAGTCGCTTCAGTCGTGTCCAACTCTATGCAACCCCATAGACGGCAGCCCACCAGGCTCCGCCATCCCTGGGATTCTCCAGGCAAGAACACTGGAGTGGGTTGCCATTTCCTTCTCCAATGCATGAAAGTGAAATCGCCTAGTCGTGTCCGACTGTTAGCGACCCCATTGACTGCAGCCTACCAGGCTCCTCCATCCATGGGATTTTCCAGGCAAGAGTACTGGAGTGGGTTGCCATTGCCTTTTTTTGGTTGCAGATATGCTATTAAAAAGCCGTATTTGTCATTGTTTTATTTAATTTAGCATAATGTCCTCAAGGTTCATCCATGTTGCACAAATGACAGAATTTCCATCTTTTGTAAAATGGCTAAATAATCCATTGTATATATATATTTTCTTTATTCATCTGTCAGTGGTCATTTGGGTTGATTACACACCTTGCCTATTGTGAACATGCGGGTGCAATTGAGTCACTCAGTTGTGTCTGACTCTTTGCAACCACATGGACTGCAGCCCACCAGACTTCCTTGTCCGTCACCAACTCCTGGAACTTACTCAAATTCATGTCCATCGAGTTGGTGATGCCATCCAACCATCTCATCCTTCTGCTCCAACCATCCATGTCATCCCCTTCTCCTCCTGCCGTCAGTCTTTCCTGGCATCAGGGTCTTTTCCAGTGAGTCAGTTCTTCACATCAGGTGGCCAGAGTATTGGAGTTTCAGCTTCAGCATCAGTCCTTCCAATGAATATTCTGGATTGATTTCCTTTAAGATGAACTGGTTGGACCTCCTTGCAGTCCAAGGGACTCTCGAGAGTCTTCTCCAACACCACAGTTCAAAAGCATCAATTTTTCAGCACTCAGCTTTCTTTATAGTCCAACTCTCACATCCATACATGACTACTGGAAAAACCATAGCTTTGACTAGATGGACCTTTGTTAGAAAAGTAATGTCTCTGCTTTTTAATATGCTTTCTAGGTTGGTCACAGCTTTTCTTCCAAGAAGTAAGCATCTTTTAATTTTATGGCTGCAGTCACCATCTGCAGTGATTTTGGAGCCCAAGAAAATAAATTCTGTCACTGTTTCCATTGTTTCCCCATCTATTTGCCATGAAGTGAGGGGACCAGATGCCATGATCTTTATTTTCTGAATGTTGAGCTTTAAGCCAACCATTGTACTCTCCTCTTTCACTTTCATCAAGAGGCTCTTTTGTTATTTTATTTATTTATTTTGGATTTATACCCCAAAGTAGAATTATTGAGTCATTCAGTGGTCCTAGTTTTAATTTTTTGAGAAACCTCCACACACTCTTTCACAGTGTTTGTACCAATTTACATTTCTGCCAACAGTGTACTGTTGCTTTTTCTCCACTCTCTTGCCAACATTTATTATCTCTTTTTAATACAACCGTTTTAACAGATATCGAGAGAGATCTCATTGTGCATATGATTTGCATTTCTCTGGTTAGTGATATTGATTACCTTTTGAATTACTTGTTAGCCATTTGAATGTCTTTGGAAAAATATCTACTCAACTTCTCTGCCCATTTTTAAAATTGGTTTGTTTACTGTTAGACTGCTGTTGAGTTCTGTGAGTTCCTTGTATATTGTGGATATCAACCCTTTATCAGATACATGATTTGTAAATATTTTCTCCCATTCCATAGGTTACCTTTTCATTTTGTTAATCATTTCTTTTGACATAGAGATGCTTTTTCAGTTTGATGTATTCCCAACAGTATCCATTTTAATTCAGTAGACAGTGTTTTTGAATTTCTCTTGAAATTTTGTCTTTGATTTATGAATTAGATACGTTACAATTTTTAAATAATTTTTGACTTTTCCTATTTCATTTTTTTCAGTTACTACTTTTATGGTCAGAAACCAAACTTTGTATATCTTCAGTTTTCTATTAAAAATAATATTTGTTGTGCCAAGGAGATGATCTATCTTAAATGTTTCATGTGCCCTGGAAAAGAATGTGTACTCAGCTAACTGAGGATGGAGTGTTCCCTAAGTATCACTTCAGTTCAGTCACTCAGTCGTGTCCGACTCTTTGCGACCCCATGAATCGCAGAACACCAGGCCTCTCTGTTCATCACCATCTCTTGGAGTTCACTCAGACTCATGTTAGGTCCAATTAATTGATTGTGTTGTTTAACTTTTCTACATCCCTGTTGATTTTTTTGTCTACCTGTTCTATGAATTAGCATTGACCACTCAAGTTTAATAGATGGGGAAAGAGTGGAAACAGTGTCAGACTTTATTTTTTTGGGCTCCAAAATCACTGCAGATGGTGACTGCAGCCATGAAATTAAAAGACGCTTGCTCCTCATAAGGAAAGTTATGACCAACCTAGATAGTATATTCAAAAGCAGAGACATTACTTTGCCGACTAAGGTCCGTCTAGTCAAGGATATGGTTTTTCCTGTGGTCCTGTATGGATGTGAGAGTTGGACTGTGAAGAAGGCTGAGCGCCGAAGAATTGATGCTTTTGAAATGTGGTGTTGGAGAAGACTCTTGAGAGTCCCTTGGACTGCAAGGAGATCCAACCAGTCCATTCTAAAGGAGATCAGCCCTGGGATTTCTTTGGAAGGAATGATGCTAAAGCTGAAACTCTAGTACTTTGGCCACCTCATGCGAAGAGTTGACTCATTGGAAAAGACTCTGATGCTGGGAGGGATTGGGGGCAGGAGGAGAAGGGGACGACCAAGGATGAGATGGCTGGATGGCATCACTGACTCGATGGACGTGAGTCTGAGTGAACTCCGAGTGATGGTGATGAACAGGAAGGCCTGGTGTGCTGCGATTCATGGGGTTGCAAAGAGTTGAACACGACTGAGTGACTGAACTGAACTGAACTCAAGTTTAATTGTGAGTTTGTTTCTCTTTTATTTCTATTAGTTTTTTCCTGCCACATTTTTGCAGTTGTAGTGCTAGGTACAGACAGTTACTTTGTTTCCTTGGTGACGTAACCCCTTTAACAATCGTAATTGTCCATCTATCTCTGGTCTTTTGCCTTCTTTATATGATATTAATATAGCAATTCTACTACTTTACTTGGATTTTTGTTAGCATGGTATTTCTTGTCCCATCTTTTAAATTTTAACCTTTCTATACCATTATACTTCAAGTGGGTATTTTATAGACATATTTCAAGTGAATGTTGGAGT